>ML811650.1:91291-101422 GCA_009831015.1 Picea engelmannii | reverse complement strand
GGACCTGGCAATTTCTCTGGTGGACGTAGCCCACACTGGGTGAACCACGTAAATCTGTGTCTCTCTTGTATTGTGTGTCTTCTGTGTTTTGTTTCTGCATTTGTTTTATTTTATTGCTCCGCGGTCCTATTTTTCTAACACCAACTATAGACCAACTATATATTTAACCATCATACATCAAGCAACAGTTATCAACGAAACACATTGTAGTGTTAATTAAGGGAGATATGGGTAGTGATAAGTGTCAATTACAGAGAAACATGTGAGTTATGGTAACATGCATGGCATTAAAATGATCTTGATATACAACCATAGTATGAAAATGACTTTGATATGAGGCTAAATAAGATCTCAAATATAATTTTAGTTAAACCTTAAGTTAAAATTGAAATGATATTGGAGAAAGTATGTTAGTGTGTGAAATCTTTGGTTAATATTAGTTTGTGAAAATTTTGGTTAAAAAATTTGAAAAATATGTTGATTTGCATGGTAAAACATGGAAAAAATAACATATCATTTACAATAGTCCCTACTATTTTACAATTAATAACTTTTACAAAATCAAAATTTAAAAACTATTAAAATTTATATAAATATGACATTTAATGGCATCCTACCTCCCTTTAGATTTCAACATGTGACCTCTTAGGAGGAAACACATGTTCTTAACCATTAAACCCACTCAAATTGTATTATATCATTTTGAAAAATCATATTGTAATATAAACTTTAAAAAACTTAAATTGAAAAGTCCAAAAAATACAACAATTATATAATATTGATGTAT
This sequence comes from Picea engelmannii, assembly GCA_009831015.1. Taxonomy (NCBI): domain Eukaryota; kingdom Viridiplantae; phylum Streptophyta; class Pinopsida; order Pinales; family Pinaceae; genus Picea; species Picea engelmannii. The sequence goes on along the minus strand of ML811650.1, from coordinate 100,635 downwards.
AATTTGTCTCTAGCTTCATTTAAATTTCGACAAGTAAAAAGAAACTATATAATATTTTTTTATTCAATCTATATTTTAATATATAGATGTTTACTTTGTTTCCATTTTCATTGAAACATGATTATTAACCGTTAGAAAAGTAAAAATAATCATTTTATAATATTTTTTTATTCCATTTAAATGAATAGTGTAAAAGTTATTTTAAAATTAATAAAATGATAAAATCTAAAAACTCTTAAATTTTTATATTTTTTTGTTTGTTTTTTTATTTGTCTATGACTTGTGGGACTAACCTATGGCTGAGAAACTGCGAATCAGGGGCATCTAAGTCATCAAAATCACCTATGGATCGCACCCAGCCTAAGCCACACCAACCCTTAACATGGATGGATTTTTTGTCCACACAGGTTTCGAGTCGGTGACTTTAACATCACGAAGTGCCTTAACAACACACTCCATCACCGACTATCCTACATCTCGGGGACTAATAAATTGAAGGACATGGGGGTGGGATTTGATCCACTTATGTTTGCACGGGTCACGATACCATTTAATATATTATCTCTGGGTGCAACCACATGTTCGACCACTACCTCAAAGTGCCTCCATGGCTTTAGGTTAGGCCCTCACGAGAATTGAACCTTTCCCAATGGTGAAAAACTCCTCACTTTCCACCATTGGATCCAACCCCTTTGGGATATAAAATTTGAAGGACATGGGGATGGGATTTGATCCACTTATGTGTGCATGGGTCATGATATCATTTAATATTATATCTCTGGGTGCAACCACACATTCGACCACTACCTCAAGGTGCCCCCATGGCTTCAGGTTAATCCCTTATGGGAATTGAACCTTTCTCAAGGGTGAAAAACTCATCGCTTTCCACCATTGGATCCAACCCCTTTGGGCTAAAATTTTGTCTTTTGAATCTAAAAAAAAATATATGAATTTGATTCTATCAAAATATAATTAAATCAAAGTTACTCAATATAAGTTCATATTATAATTTTTCACAATGTTAAAATAATATAAATGTAATATCAATTTAACATTTTTTATTAAACTAAAAAAGTATTTTTAATTTTATTATATTTTCTCATATTTAGTAAGTGGTATTTTGAGATAAATTTTGTCCATAGGTAATATGTACAAATTTAGGTGGATTTAACTTTATGACTAATTTAGTCAACATGGTAAGTGAATGCACTCGCTTCATTCATTATTGATTAATCACATCATCGAATTCCCAGTAGCTTGTTTTGATGGTGCAACAAAGGTAAATGGTTGGTGTTGTGGAGCCGTAGGCATAATTAAACTTTCAAACACTTTGGTACATAAATGGTACTTGAACTGTGGACCCAGCTCGAATACAAAGGCGGAATTAATGGGTGCTTAGGCTACATTATTCTTATCCAACCCACTTGCTCTCCCAAAGATTCAAATTCTAGATGATGCAAAGGTTATTATCGAGTGGTTGAATGAAAGAAGTGAGTTGCGTGTAAGCTCTCTTGAAGGCTGGAAAAAAAGAATATGAACTCTTAAGAACACTTTCGAGAGTATCAAATTCTTCCACATCTACCGACAATTTAACAAAGAAGCAGATACGCTCTCAAATAAAGTATTAAATGAACTAGTAGGTTACATCACGCTTCACCTATGGACTGAAGGAGTGGAGGGACAACATCATCTCCTCAATATTTATTAACTCTATATTACTCTCCTACTTCACATCTGTGTATGAGTGAATTGTTGTATTACTCCTTCAAGACATAATTCATTGATAATCAAGAATTACAATCTTCTCCTCTAGCCCGAAAAAGATCCAATCACCATGGTTTCTCTCATTTCATTGAGAAATATTTAGTATGTAAGAGACATGATGTATTTGTAAATAGTTTTCGATATATTCTAGTACATGGCATTATTTTTTCAGGATATTATTCTGTACAACTTAGATGTTAAAAATTATATTTTCTTAATATAATTTGTGAAATTTTTGTAATGAACCTCATCGTTACGACGACAAACCTCTTATAACAAGTGCAATTTTTTTTTTTTTGTGTGTGTGTGCACGCGTGTACAAGGATAATAAATACATTCGACTATGCGTCACCACATGATGCATGCAAAGCGATGAAAACATAAAGGTCTAAGATGCACATAAACCTCTGCAAGAAAAGAATGACAATCAACAGACAATAATAAGACTGACTACCCGCCCATCCTACCTTGCAATGGTTAGGACCTCCAAGACACATAAGCAACGCTCAAGCCCAGGTTCCCATCGATTTTAACCATTTAAGGTCTCAGGGCTGGCGACTATTCTGAGGAACATGGAGGTGTCTACATCCCACCCCAAAGTACAAGTCCAAGCTAACAAGCTGAAAGTCAACATCAAGATCATCCATGATACTTCACTCCGCAATAATCAATATTTAAGTCGTCCCCTTTAATGTATTTCCATAAGGTCGACATTGAACACTTTATTACTCCCATAATGAAATCTATGTTATTATATAAGGTCACACATTAAACACTCTTACACTCTGAAGTGATGCAATAAAATTTTGATGACGCAAGAATTAATAACCAACTGCCATACAACACATCGACCTTCCCTTGCATGCATGAAGTAGAATCTAAACCTAAAGTAATGCGTCATGCAAAACCTTGATTTCCCTGTGCGCAAGAAATAAGTAGGGTCAAGCCATCCTCCAAGAATGAACCAGGTAAAAACAATAATATCTAAGCCATCCATTACCACATAAATCAAAATCCGCTAGAACCCTAAAATCTATGAATGTCATTCACAACATACAACTTCTTGCGCAAGAAGCGAGAATTAAACCATCAACACTGCATCTACATTGTTATAGGACACAAGAGATTCTAATGCCTTTCCATCTCTTTTACAAGGGAAAACTTATAATAATCAACATAAAAAAATGAGGGAAACTTAATAACATTCTTATACAAGCTAAGCAAATATCCACAACATAAAATCATCCTGTTTCAACTGGAAGTACTATTTCATAAACCTTCCTCTTCATATCTAATTTAAATAATAATAAATGTCATTCCTTTTTCCACTGCTTTGATAATTAGTAATTGAAAACAAAATTAGTATTAGTATTCCTTCCACCACGAAATATTAATAAAAAGACATTCTATTATTTAAACACAATAAACATAAAAATCTTAACCATACACAACATCAATCACGTAATCAGGAAATGTAAACCATTCATTGCTAATTAAGGATGTCTACACGCCAATTTTTTTTAATACTCTTATGCCTCATGTTTAAATGAATCTATACTGTAATGGTTCCTGTGCATTTTGACCCACCTATGACATGCCAGAATAAAAGGTCTGAAATAAAAGATAAGGTGGCCTAAATTTAAACGAAAAAAAAGGCCATTGATTTAATAAACTATCTCTAAATACACCATTCCACATTATCCATCGACACCAATCAATTTCCATATAAAGTCACTTACTTCAATGAGTCTTTAATAATTGTTAAATACAACTAAAGAACTAGTTAACATTTACCTCATTCCGTAATTAAATTATCCCTTCTACATTGATCGATAGTACCACTACAAGAACCCAATAGAAAATCTGAAAACCTTAACAAATTTAGAATGAACCTCTGTTAAATAAAAACTAGAAGGTTCCTAACCCACTGTCTAATACCAGCCAAAAGTTAGAAACTGGAAATGCAAATTTAGAAACTGGAAATGCAAACTATTCCATTTGAAATAAAAACGTAGATTGTGTAACGTAAGGAAATATAGTTAATTCTAACATTTGTCGTATTATTACTTTTATTTTAACCGTCTACATTCACCAGTCAAAACTTGGGCCATTTCTGCTTACCAATGGAAATTCACTGCCCATCGCTCTGTCACTCATCATGATAAATTCACTGTCGAGCATTGATGACATCGCAACCTCGTGAAAAGGGGGTTTTACTGTGAGTGGTAAAGGTTAAGGGTAAAGTGGAAGCGTAACAAATCCCATAACTGGCTATCCAAAAGGGTGAGAAATCATAGAGTGAGAAATGGTAAAGTTACCATGACTATGAATGGTGGGGGTAAGGCACAGCGCTGACTCTAGTCCACAATAGAACAAAACCTCAATCCGAACTGCACCAAAGATAAATGTACAGTTCCTTCAAGAGAAAACACAGGTTAAAGCCAAAAGAATTCGCGCCCAAGGAGGGAGACTAAGTCGCCTAAACCATGCTCCATCTCTAAACAAAACAAGCCATCAACCATTACGTTACACCCAAAGGGAAAACGAAACATTGTTGTAGCATCATAGTCAGCGACAGAGGTGTAAAACGCATGATGGAACACCAACACAATGCAGGGAAGGGGACGAGCTGAAAAACCAAAGGAAAACGAGGTTGTACGGGTGAGTGAAGGGAGGATTCATTTCCATTAATAAAAATCTGAGCACACAAGCCGCAATCACCCTTGATCGATGATTTCTCAGGGTCAAACTCCGTCAAGAGGAAGGTGCTGAGTTTAACTTCCAATACCCAAACGCATGCAGAAACGAAATTGCCAAAAACTAAATTACAGTAACAAATTACCAAACAAATTTTCCAGAAACACACTCAGTACCCCTTTACAATGAAATGGCCAGAAGGGAGTTTCTTCAGTAACAAACTTACAAGGAAAAATGCCAGAACGGATTTTACAATGAAAATGCCAGTGATAAAAAGGGGATAGAACGATTTTTTCAGATCCATTCATACAACGAAATGCCAAGGATGAAATTGCCAGAACGGATTCACCATTTCACCCATCAAGGAACAAAATAATATTTTTCTTTAACTATTTAAAACAGAGGTAAAAACTTTATTTACAGAGGTAAGTAACAACAGAACAGAAAAAAAAAACTTATTATCTCGCAAACGATGGAGGTAAGTAACTTTATTAACAGGGGTAAGTGACAACGATTTTTTTTTTATTATCTGAGGTTTTTCGATAGTTTATTAGATGTAATTCATCCCCAAGAAACTTATAGAATATAAATCTGTACATGCATGCAACAATGTAACAACCCTCCTAGTTACGACAACGACTCTGGCAATAGGTGCAAGTTTTTTTTTTTTTGTGTGTGTGTGTTTCAACAGTGTGTGCGCGCATGTAAGAGGGGAGACAACACACATGACTCTACATCACTGCCTGAAGACTAACAAGATGCAACCACGAGGATCACCAGAAGAAGACGCATGGCGCACAACAAGTAACTGCAAGCAAATACTACCCAAGACAAGGGCGCCCCACAATATCTTCAACAACAAACGACATACTGGGTTAGGTACCGTACGAACACAGAAGGAAGAATCCGTAGGAGTAGGTCTTACTATTTCTACATAGGAAAGCAGGGCGTTTAATCTTAGTTCTCTGCTCCGGAGACAGAGAAGGTCAGATAGGCTCCTAGCCGACTGCTCAGGAAGAAACTAGTAATCCCATCCGGTGTGTCGCGAGAGTGGAAACCCTACCTTTAAAGGGCCCAATACTCTTGATACGGCACTAGATTCTTGACACAAAAAAACACACAGACAATATACTAAGGCTACTGAATGTGTCTACATCCCTCCCAACACAAGCAGACCACGCAAGGCACTACCACCAAGTACTACAAAATCAGGGACAATCAAGACCTCTACGGGAGATGCAAGTCAGGAGGACTCTAATATCAACCAACCACTATTGATACCCAAAGACATCAATCAAGATCAATTGCTCCATTAATTATCATTAACCAACGAAGACTTTATCATAAGGTAAAAGCCAATAATCTCAACCCCCATTATTTAGTTATAAGGTCATTTTGCACTAGTTCAGGGGCAAGCAATAATCACAAGTGCCTTGCATTTTTCTGTTAATCACCATAGTTGAGCAACGATATCAATACCATAATGGTAAACCCTCAAACATTTACATTCTCCATATTATCTTGCCTTTCCTTCCCAATCATTACCATACATTGGAATAACCTAACAAATATTTGCATTGCAATTTAGACCTTATTATTAACACTTCAATTTAAACAAATAATAACCTTGCAATTTAAACTTCATCACAAACATTTCAATTAAACAAATATTAACAATGCGATTCAACCATCATCATTAACATTGCAAATTAAAACACATATTATTATTGCAATTTAAACAAGTATTACCATTGCAATTAAGCAAATATTAATATTGTTGTTTAAGCTTAATCATTAGCATTTCAATTTAAACAATATTAACATAGCCATTAACAAGTATAATCGTTGCAAATTAGACAAATATTAATAATTTGATTCAACATCATCATTAACATCGCAATTAAAACAAATATTATTATTGCAATTTAAACAAGTATTACCATTGCAATTAAGCAAATATTAATAACAATAAACTCATTATAAAAATCAATAAGATTACAATTAGTCCACTTCTTCCTTCACATCGAACTAACTACCCTAAACCATTACATTACTGATCAACAACCAACCATTATTAATAATAATCTCATTATCAAAATCAAATAAGAATTACAATTATTCAACTTCTTCCTTCCATTAGACTAAGCTACCCTAAAAACCATTACATTAATAATTAACCAACCAAACATTAGTAGCAATAATATCATTTTCAAAATCAAATAAGAATTACAATTATTCAACCTCTTCCTTCAAAGGACTAAACTACCCTAAGCACTATTACCTTAATAATTAACACAACCAAACTTTTATATCAATATTCTCATTATCAATTCAAATAAAAATTGCCATTTCTTTCCTAATTGTTAACAATAATGATCTCTTATTATTATAAAAATCCCTCTTATGGTTCTAATTTAATAAACATAAAAACTCAACATTCTAAACATTACCAGGAACTTTCTTGCTCAATTAGTCATTCTAACTCACCTTCCAATAATACCACTAACTTTATTGCATCTAATTAAAACTTATAAACTCACGTTCTACGTAGTCATTCGAAATAAACCTTAAAGTCCAGGTCTAAATTAATAATCAATTTAATAACTCATGACAATTTATCAGTATGTCATGGGCACTTTATTTTTCTTCCAGCGGTAAACGTTCCCATGGTTGATTATCATCTGAAAATCTAGAAGTCGGTAGGCGTTTACTGGTAGGTAGCTGGAACAACAATAATGTCAATTTACAGAAAACCCAACTAGTGGACATTCTCAGTGTTAAAAGGGGGTAAATACACAACCATGGTGTCGGTGATCGGTTGAGCGAATCGAGGTTGTGGTGGTAGGGGTAGGTTACAGGCAGCGCCGTCTCATTTAGCAAATCGATGGCACAAGTAAGAAGGCGCGGGCATCGATTCAATTAAATTCAACCCTTGCATTAAATTACAACTATCATACCCTTCATACGTTAGCGTTTAACCCTAATCTAAAAACATACGACCAGGGTAGATTATCCAAGGATTGCTCCAGCTAGAATTTAGGATTTTTGAGGCAGACATATGTAATTTATAACAATTAAAATTCCCATATATGGGCCTACTCACAATTATTCCAGCCTGTATTAAAATAAACTTATCAACACTAATTGAGATTGGCTAAAGAATCGGCCAGAGTAATAATTTGCCCAGTCTGGCGCACACATACTAGAAAGTTTCCCCCCTCCCGTGCACAGCTGGAACTTGATAAATTGTGAAGCAAACAATATATTTAACAGGACTTAGGGTTTGAGAATTTAAGATGCGGGCATGGAAAACTCTCAGGGACCCAGGTTCAATGCGTGTTGAAGGTTCATGCGCAAATTTTCGAGTATTTGAAAGCTTCTAGAAATAATAATATTAGAGGTTGCCTTCCGTTAGTCATTGTAATATATTGTTAAGCTATTAATGTATTAGTAGGGTTCGCCAGATTATTCGTTGTGTTATTAATGGATGCTAATACATTTTTTATCCTTCAATCCAGTGCTAGCAACACCAATAGGGAAAAGGTACGCTGTATAGCTGCACCAGAAGGAATCGGTAAGGCCAGGCAAGGGATTCTCGGACCGAAACGGATTTCAGAGTGCACCCTCATTGCCAGCATGAAATATCGCCTAACTTTGCAAACAAAATGCGAGAAACGAGTGCCCATACCCAAAAAGGAATGCCCATGCATTTGTAAATGAAAGCCATACGAAAATGACCAATCAAGATAACAGAACGCAGAGGAGATAAAACACCCATAGAGAAAATAAAAACGCCCAATGCAAAAGGAGAAAACCTATTGCAAAATTATGCCCACTAGATATATAAAGACGCCCAAGGTAAAAGGAGAAGACCCACTGAAAGGAACAAGCTCACTATATATAAATGCAACTGTATATAAAAAGGGGTACGCCCAACATATAAAAGAGAAACCCATTAGGAAAACTGCCACAGATATATAAAAATACGCCCCCAGTCAAGAGAGATTCCAAAACCATTATGAATAAGTAAATTTTACTCCGTCCCGAACCATAGATAAAATTTTACTCCGTCTAGGGTAGTGATTTATAAAAATTCCTCAGTCCAGAACAATCAATATTAAGTAAACTACCCAGTTTGTAAACTAAGTTTATGCTATAACCATTGAAGCTACTAGTTTACACCAATAACCATTAAAACTACAGTGTATAAACACGCTTCACACCATAACCACTGAAACTACAAATTTGCACAATAACCATTAAAAATACAGTTTATAAACACCCGCAGCAAGGTAAAAACGCCCAGAGATTTATAACGTCCAAATACAAATGACATACCTGTGCCCTTATCGCTTGCAACAATGGATCCGGTGCTCCTGTCGCTCTTGCTCCTGCTTTCCATCTGTAGAGGATTCACCGGTACCTCCCAGCCAATGATAGGGGTAATCTCCTTCCCCCTTATCCCCCCGAGCCGCAAAGGGGCCACACACAATTCAGACAGTAACCTAGCTTCCCAGCTCGCCTCCAAGGCTGGGCTACCACTCTATCATAGCTGAGAAAGTCCCCAACTCCCACAAGCAATCCGTCCAGTTGCAATTTTGACAACATAACCATACCTCATAGCAGATCCCCCTCTTTTTCCCCATCTCCTTTCTTTTATCCTCTTTTTTTACCTCATCCCATTAGGTTTTCCCCAAAAACCCTAAATCCTATTTCTTTTAAGTTTCCCCCCCCTTTATTTTTTTTCTTTTATTATTTTCTTGAAAACTCAAAAAGGGAAATGCGTTAAGCATATTTTCATTATGTTTTTTTTTTTAAATCATAAATATATATATATATATATATATATATATATATATATATATATATATATATATATATAT
>ML811650.1:68309-78582 GCA_009831015.1 Picea engelmannii | reverse complement strand
AAGCAAAGTATGTTGCTGCTACAGAGGCTAGTAAATAGATGATTTGGTTACAAAGGTTTATGGAGGAATTGGGAAAGAAGCAGGAGAACAACAAGTTGTACTGTGACAGTCAAAGTGCCATTCACCTTGCAAAGAACTCAGCCTTCCATTCGAATACTAAGCATATACAGTTGAGGTACCACTTCATATGATCCTCCTTGGAAGATGGACAATTGAAGCTGGAAAAGATACACACTAGCCAGAATCCTACAGACATGTTAACAAAGGGAGTAACCAGGGAGAAACTGAGTTCTTTCTCAGTTTCAATTGGTCTTCAATATTGAAGATGAAGATGAGAAATTTGCCAGGTCCAAGAAGCTTCAAAGTCCAGCATATACAGCAGCAGTGGAGTTGTTGAGATTAGTCTCCAAGTGGGATATTGTTGGTTGTGGAGCCTGATTATCTTCCTGATGCAGAGGTCCTTTGCTTTCAGTCGTGTCTATACCCCATGAAGTATTTACACCCCAGAAGTATGTACACTCTTCCACGCGAGGGAGTACAGAGGGGGGTTACCCCCTCTACGGGGTCCGGGGGGTCCATCCCCCCGACTGGGGGGTCTGGGGGCAAGCGGGGGTTCGGGGGAGAAGCCCCCGAAGAAAAAGTTTCCTTATAAAAGTATATTGTAATTTCATTGTAAATATGGACCGTTCATTATAAGGTCACAGATCTAATGGTAGAGATTATGTTAGGGTTTTTTGCCCTAGAAGGCAACCCTCTTTTATGAGGGAAATGTATTACGGCTATGTACGATAGTGAATATTGTATTTCTGAGAGAGGATACTGTGAGAGAAAGAAGAGGAAGTTACATCGGGTTTTGTTGTAGGTTTTATCCCTTCATTTTGCTAGATAATAATAAAGGAAGGACCTGGAAATTTCTCTGGTGGACGTAGCCCACACTGGTTGAACCACGTAAATCTGTGTCTCTCTTGTATTGTGTGTCTTATGTGTTTTGTTTCTGCATTTGTTTTATTTTATTGCTCCGTGGTCCTGTTTTTCTAACATAATCAAGGATTTAAAAGTTCCTAAGCATGTCTTAGCAACTAGAATAGTTGATATTTACCAGGTTGTACAAGTTCAACAACTTTAGGTCATCATTGTTTCCATTAGTTTTTGTTGCTTGTAGCGATGACTTGAACAAACTTTGGAATAAGCAGTTTGGTCATTTAAACTATCGCTCATTGTGTAACATCCCCATTGTAATCCCCATTTTAATTAATACATAATGTAGATATGAATATGGATATGGCCAAACGATATAATATGCAAATTGTAATTGTTAATTTTAATAAATATAATGTGATACCAGCTGCTAGAAATATGAATAGATATGGGGGTTGATTAATATACAAGAGAGGGGAATGTCTAAGAGTGTCTAAGAGGGGTTCAGGGAGGTAATTAATTGTTGGGTATTAATCCAAAACCACATTTATGAATTTTAATATCATTTGGATAACCTTCTATTTTTTGTTTGACTGCATGAGAGCCCAATCATTAAATACATGTTAGGGGGTGGGTTTAGAAGTCACATCCCATAGTTATTGGAAGCATGGGACTGTAGTACAGTCAAAATTGGGAAGAGTGAGAAGTCAATTTTGTTGGGAAAATAGAGGAAAATTCGTATGGGGAGAATAGACATTTTTTCACATTCAGTTGGGCATGAACAATAAGCAGGGAGCAAGGAAAAAGAGCACTAGAGATAGACCAAGAAGGATGGGTGAATTCTGGAGAATGATGGATCTTTTTTGGAGCATTTTTGGAGCATTTTGGAGCTAAAGATTGAATATGTAGGTTGTCAGGCTTGAAGAGTGAACTCCTGTGTGAGTTTTACTAAAACAACAACTGTTTGTTGTTGTTTTTCCTGGAAGTGAGTTCCCTTGAGTTCCCAACAAAGAGATTCATGGTTACCTATTCCAGAGAGAAACTGAAAAATTAATGAGACACCTGAGGGACTGAGAGTAGTGAAGGGGTACACTCCTTGGGTTGGGAAGGTCAAGAGGAACAAAGTTGAACGAGATTTTTGTAGATGTAGGAGAATAGTAGTGGGTTGTGGGTTTTGAGCTGTGAGTGGACTGTGAGAGGCACCTTTATTTGGTGTATTCCTATCCCCATATCAAGGGTGACTTGTTGTTTATATTTGGAAAAACAATTCTATGGTTGGGTGGAATATCCTTCCCAAGCAGTTGGTTGTATGAACGTTTTAAAAGATAATTGTTTATTTATTTTCTGAGTTTCTTATGATTTTTATGGTTGTCTTTTACCCCATGCATGAAAATAGTTTTTATGTGTAGTTATAGATGATTATTTGGATGCATTATGTTCATTTATAATGTTGTAGATGCATTTAATTATGGGTATTAGAATCTAGTTAAATATGTGTTTAATTTGTAGCTGGTAAGCTACAAGAATTAATTAGCAGAAGAAAATTTTGAATTTATGTGTATTTCCACAAGTGATGTTCCATGGTTAATTTGTGGGACATTACAAATTGTTATCAGAGCCATAGTCTTAGCACTGAGCCTACATGGGCCAGACTCATCACACATAAGATAAAATTATAGAATTAAAGATCAGAGAATGTTTGCAATGAGAGTGTGAGGAGATTTTCCTGTAATTTTGGTGAATTTGAGTTCAAGTGTTAAAATAACCAATTTTAATCTCTAATTACATATGTTTGGGACTGTAATTGGTTGAATTCTACAAATTACAGGGAAACCCGAGGTGAAATTGGGAAAAATTGGGCAAAGGCCACAATTTCTATAGTGCAATTTGTTGAGGATTCAACATAAGAGAGTTTAAGTTTGGGTGAAAAGGTTGAGTCAATATGCACCATGCCTAAATTGGCCATTAGCAAGCTTAATTTCATACCACATGGTGGCCCCGATATAAATTTCGAAAATAGGTGTTTCAAAATTTTGAAAATTTGGAATATTTGTGTAATTTTTCATACCATGACATTAGCGTGACATAGAGGCCAAGTGGTCGTGACGTGGAAGAGGTGATCTAGATTTCCACAGTGATGGCTGGTGGCGTAGTGGAAGGGTATACAATGCACGTGGCAGACCCAACATGTAACATGGGAGCCACATGAGCATGGTGGTAAAGCTAGTACCACAAACCATTGTCACATGGTAAGCGAAGTGGTTTTGGCCCAGGACCTTGTACCATGCGAAACTATTAGGATCATGACATGTAGGAAGTGGATTGGAGTGTTTCACCCCCAGGTTTTTTTTAACCCTTGTACACTTTTTGGATGCGACATGGCCTCTCCATTGTCGATCTTGCCAAATATTCATCATCGCATCTAGGAGACGTGAAAGTTCACGCGCACCAAGGTAAAGGTGTGGAATGGTACCCACCCATCCCCGTGGAAAATGAAGGGGAAATACATGGATTCTATCAGTCAATGTGGTACCCTTTTCCCATCCTGAGGTGAGAGGTGTTCCAATTGGGCAAGTGGGGCATGTTAATAATATTTTATTAAATCCTAAGGCCAATGTAAGAGAAAGAGGAGAGAGGTAAGAGAAAGAAATTTATGGAATATGATGAGGTAGGGTCAAGCGGGTCAGGAGGGTGACATGGAATCACCTTAGTGTTTCATGTGAACCCATAATGCCACATCAACAACTGTGTCAACAAGGATGTCATATAGGCAAAATTGTCTTTTAGTTTAAGAAAAAAATAAGTTTGGAGCCAAAATCTTATTTTGGCCATAATGGGAGCATATTAAGTTAGATTTAGATAAAACTTCTGGGGTTTTTCCGCAATGAGGAATACAAATGTTTCAGAAAGGGCCATTTCCCATTTCTACTTGGGATTTTCTGAAATTGCAAAATAGTGTTTTTTTAATATCTGGGTCAAGATCATTGGCAGAGATACAGATTAAGATGAAATTATTGGAGAGAGTCCAGAAAGAAGATATGGAAATAAGACATCAAGGAATTGAATAAATTCAAAGGGGTTTAGAATGAGGACACTGAAATAGGCCAAAATCCATTATTCTGGGACACGTTTTGGGGATTTTTGGGATTTTTAGATGAGAAGGGTCCCTAGATGGAAAATATGGAAAAAAAAATTACTCAACATTTTTTATACACATCAAGCCATACAACTTTGGTTTAGTAAAATTTTTCTCTAAGTGCACAGTTTGAGAGATAACTTGTTTGGCTAAAAATTCTAAGTCTAGAAAAAGGGGTGAAAAAAGACAAAGTTGTCATTTCTGAATTGTTGTAGTTTTTTACTAGAACATCAAAATGGAAATATGAGAGTTGTCATGAATTTCCTGTCATCGTTATTATCTATGTCTCAAATAAAAGTTTCTCTAGTTCCTGACATATTTACTGCTAAAAGTGGCAGAAGTTGGTGTCTAGGATTAATTGCACCAAAATAAAAAGTGTACAAAAGGGGTAAATTAGCAATATTCAGATGGCTATAACTTTCTAATTATAACTTAGAATTGAACAAAAAATTATTCATTAGAAATATCGTGGAGAGGTGAACCCATCTATCAACAAAAAATTGATTTTGGTAATATAAGTTACAACCAACACAAAAGAAGATGAATGGTGGCATTAAATAGTAGAAAAAATTATGCATTCTTTTCCAGAATTATGTATGTATATTTTTTGGTCTAACAAAAATTTATTTGAATGCACATTTTGTTGTATAATTTAGATGTATAAAAAGGTAGTTTGGTTCTTATATGAGAACCACAACCATGGAAGATTCCTAAGGGTCCTATATTCATGAAAAGGAGTCTAGAGGGCCACATGTCAGCATGGGAAATACTGATACAAAGTCTAATGGAAGAAGAGATATGCATGAGCTTGTAACTATGAGAATCCTGCAGAGAAAAGTGTGGATTTATAGAGTAGATAATGAAAAGATTATGAAATCCCAGGAAGAGATACTTCAACGTTTAAACATGTTGCAGAAGCAAGATAATAAATACTTTGGCACAAAGTAAGTAGCTAGTGATAGACAAGTGACAACATTTAGATCCCATAGTAGAAGGGATGAGAATGATAATGGTAGGTAGTCAAGGATCATGAGAAAGCACCATCATTCCTCATCGAAATCCACTAGGAGAGCTCATGCAAGTTTGGGGATAGGAATTAGCCCAATTGTATCTCCTGTCAAAAGATAGAGAAGAAGGCCCAAGGGAGACATATTGCAAGGTGAACTCAGAAAAATCAATCCACCAAAATTCAATGTTGAGCATAGGAAGGGGGAAGAAGTTGAGGTCTGGCTATTGGAAATGAAGAAATATTTCCAGTTGCATGATTACCCATCTAGGGTAGAAACAATAATTGCAACCTACCACTTGTAGGGAAAGACAACCATGTGGTGGGATTAACTTAAGAAAGAAAAACACCTTAATGAGAGGAAGGTCCCATGGAGGCAGTTCAAAGGATATTTCCAAGAGAAATAGTTGTTTAAGCACTACTATGAAATAAAGATGAAAGAGTTCTTTAACATTGTGACATGAAAGATATAATTGAACCAAGAACACAATCATGGAACAAATAAGAAAAATAATTTATATAGCAACAAAGCTCATTTTCTTAATTTAACAACAATAAAACATTGGTTTCCTCCAATTCAGTAAGTGCGTTATAATGCTAAGAGGTAAAAACATGAAAAAATTTGGAATAAAAGTAGGGAAAATGAAAATTAATTTCATGGAACATAGGCACAATGTTGAGGTTCCATGGATCTTAGACATAAATATGTTATCGACAAAAAATATAGAGAAAATTCATATATAAGAAATCCATAAAGCATATCTAAGGAAGACATAACAAATGAAATACCGCGTCCTCCTTGGTATGTTCACCATTCTATCCAGAAGGGTCTTTATATCATGTGTATTAAGAATTCCTCACTGGTAGATTGGAATGATAGTGATAGACAACAAGACACCAAGGAGTTCTACACTACTAAGAAAAATCAAGACCTAAACTAGGGATTGAAAAGAGAGAATGCAAAACGTGTGTTGCATTCTTGTTGAATAGTCTTCCAATTGATTTTTGAGCTAGAGGAGGAGAACAACTCGCTCCAAGAAACTTTCACACGAGGCAAGACACACCTTCCTATACTCTATGATACAAAACCCTAGATCTAGTTCAAGTAAGAAATATAGAAAACTTCTAATCTACTTGGTGATTCCATGAGTGAAAGAAAAATCATTAAGGTAAACAATGTTAAATCAAGAATAAAAGAATATGGGTGAAAGAAAGGGATTCTATTACAAGAATAAATATATCGCGTCCATAAGATCATATCTTTGAGTGATGAGATGGATCCAAATCCTTTCTTTTTAGGTCAGTTCATATTAAGTCTCTCTCTAATCCAATGGTCTCAACAAGTCTTCAAGATGTTCCTCTCCTCAATCTTCCACAAGAACTTTGGGTAAGTATAAGAAAGAGTGAAAAATGTGCAACCTTTTGAATGATGGGAAGATAATCTATCATAGATTTTCTACTCTCCAAGAACCAAGATCTGATCTAAAGTGATATAACCATTCGTTTTTCACAAGCATGATGAAAGATATCAACCCCATGTGGAGGAAACCTATTTCTACACCTAGGGTTCATTGTATGGTTTTACATGAAGAAAACATCCATATTATAGACTTGTCAATTGATATCTATGATTTGCATGCACCACACATGATGAACTTTTGACAAAATAAACTTAGTAGAAATATTTGATTGATTTGATACAATAAACATGGGAAGAACTTGTAATGTTCCATTATTAGCAATGTAGTGCTTATTTCAATGGGATATGGCCATTGTTCTATATGACCAAGGAAAAATGATATTTTCCAAAGTTCTACATCATTCTTGTAACTCCATAGTAAAAAAACCATATGGTTATGTGTTGGTACATGAAGCGAAAGTCCAATACTAACAAGGAAAAGCAGCCTACCAAAGTGGATGACTATGGAGAACTTTATGTTCAAACTCAAAGAGTTAAACCTAGCTATGAATTAGGACATGACCTTGAAATAATACTTAAGAGTGGATGAATAAGGAACAATAAGAAGTTTGAGACAAAGATAAGTGATTTAGGACTTCTTGTAGAGAATGTGTCAAGAGTGAGGACAAAAAAATTACAAATTACATGCAATGATTTGTATATTTAAAATGAAGGAGAACAAACCAAGATACAAATTGATCTTATTGAGTGAATTTGAGAAAATGATGAAGGATCATGTAAAAATATATAATACTCTCGTGGATATAAGTATGTTGGGACAAGACTAGTTGGTAATAACTTATTTCCACCTTTCAGTTTAAATCTCAAAATGGTAAGGAAAGCACAAATAAGAATGAGATTATTTATTGTACAGGGAGGGTGGAATATATTACCCTTAAGATTTAGAATAACCACGCTAAGGCATCCACACAATAATCAAGAAAAGAATATAGAGAAAACTTTTAAGGTGGGGTAATACCATCAATAACTCATTATGAAAGGAATCACCCTAAAAGTCATGCTTGTTCAAATACAATCTCCAACATATCTTAATACAATGATATTCATGTGTATAGATACTTTCTCATGAGTGTTCTTCAGGGTCTATGCAAACTACCCCCCATTATTACATTTATTACCTCCAACTACCTAGTGGGTTTATTTATTACCCACAAACTACTAAGTGAGCTTTATTTCATGATTATGACCACATTACAATAATTATCCTCTCTAGGTACCTCCCTTGACGCCTAATATTATATTAATTATTCTCCATGTGTATCTCTCTAGGTACATTATAGATTAGGCATCAACCATTTTTGGTCCTATTACGATAGGCTTTTTATCTAAATGTTAAAGAATCATTTGGAGAAAAGAATGTGTTTTTTTCAATTCAAAGGACAATTAAAATAATTATCAATTCCATAAATGTAAGTGGAAATGGTCCCAAAGTTAAAGGAGGACATAAACTCAAATACATATAAAGAGCTAAGTACAACATTTAAAAAAATGAATTTAAAAAATTCTCAAATAGTGTAGACACAACAAAATAAATCACAAATTTTACATATGTTAAAGAAAAATGAAAAAATAAATGTACAACGAAAAAGTGGATAAAGATATATGTTCTTTAAAACAAAATAAATCACAAATTTTACATATATCAAAGAAAAATGGAAAAATAATATAGAAAGAAAAAGTGCATAAAGATATATTGTCTTTAAAACAAGAAGACCAAATGAGAACAAATTACATGTGTAGAAGACAAAAGGAAAATAATGAAAGGAATGACCCAAAGGCATGATAGTAGAAGTTCCATTTTTAGACAATGCACTAAGGAAAGATGGTCCAATAACAAAGTTTAGGCCACAACCACTCAATAAGAAATTATTGATATTATGATTGCTGTGGTCATTTTATTATCCTTTGTAACATGGTATTCATTAAAGAAATGATGGTAAATTAGAATAATATAGAATTTTTTTTATTGTGATGAGATATATTTTGATATAAAATATAAGAGAAATTAATAAGTAAAATAGAATGTTTATTTCTTTTATCAAAAATATTTAAACTTTTACATATTAATCTTCATATAGAGGCATTTTATATCAACTAGAATATGGAATTGTTAACTTTGATTATATCTTCTTATTTATTATAATATATTATCTAATTATTTTATTAATTATTTATCACTAATTTCTAACAACTATTTTCATTATTATGATCCTTCTTTAACAATTGTTTCAATTATTATGATTCATTTCACATTTCTTTGTATTCTACATCATATTTATATTATGATGATTGTATGATTTTATTATTGATATGTCTATGAGTATGGTCATTCCACTATTCATTGTAACATGGTTTCCATTAAATAAATTATGTTCACATTAGTATGTGTTTTTTTAGTTGTGATGAGGCATATTTGTTTTATGGTGAAAGTACAACTTGCGTTGATTATGTTTTTAAGTATTGTAAATGAAAAAAATTGAGCAATTTTGGATCATATGCTTAATTGTGTAAACACAAAATGGATCATGGAGGATTTAGATTTTATAGTGGCCATACTTCTTGTAAGTAATTGTACTTATGATAGTAAGTAAATATGTCATCTAGTTTCTAGACGAAGTTAATTTCTTGTTCTATTGTGTGAAGTTGTTTTTCAAGGTTAGGAGGAGGGTCAAGGGTTGGAATAATAATATTTATTGTTATAGCATTTGTAGTTGTTTCTCAATGTTAAGTGGATGGTTGGGGGTTGGAGTCATAGTGTCAAATGTGTAATCATAACATTGCACAATCATGTATAAAGTTATAGAATGTAATGTGTAGAGGATATCTTCTATAGAGATATTCATCTAAAAAGTAGGAATCTGGTCAAATTGTGTAAGATGTTCATCAAATTGCATAAGAGTATGACGGGCGAGTAGAACGTGCGTAGAATGTTTAACAGATAAACCAGGGCTCAAATTTCAATGATCGTACCTACACAAACAGATATGACGGGCGAGTAGAACGTGCATAGGAGTATGACGGGCAAGTATAATGTTTAATAGATAAACCAAGGCTCAAATTTCAACGACCGTACCTGCACAAACAAATATGACTCTTTAACAACGTCATCAACGTCTTCGATGGACTGCTAATTATTTCTCTATGAGCTTGTCTTTGACTTCATAGTAAATGGTGTAGGTAAGGTGTGACTATTCTCACTAGTGAAGAGTGAACTTTCATATAATGATATTTAAAGGAGTAAGCTAACTACGCTACCATTTGGCGAAGGCTATCCACCATGCAGGAGCCCAATCATTGGGACTCCTGCTCGATGTACCTTGTGGGTATCTCTGACAGATCGGGTATGTCCATACATACTCCCATTCCATCACATCGCATTTGTCCATACTCCCATTCCATCAGAATCGCCATCAGAATGTGCATACATACGATATGGATGGACGACCATTAAGGTGTGTTGTGGATCGTTTGAATTTATTAAAGGCGCGTAAATATTTGAATTTGAATCTTCCGCCAAGATGAATTTTAAAAGTCCCGCCTAGGGCGTTCCATGAATACCCTGAAGCTGGTGTTTGTCTCTACCCCCAAATGCGAATGCCACGGCCATGAACCAGGCTAAAACTTCGAAATGATGATGTGCTTCAGATCGAAACTCCGTGGGGTGATGGAACTGCATCCATGTCTCAATGTGTGATCCAACCGGGTGAGACATTTATCTATAGATTCGTTGTTT
>ML811650.1:24304-34705 GCA_009831015.1 Picea engelmannii | reverse complement strand
AAATATTTATTCAAATAAAACAATATTTTTATTGTTTTAAATATTAATAATTATCATAATTAAATAATTAAATAACAAGTATAAAAAAAAATCAATTTATATATGGAAAAAGTGGTTGGAAAATGGAAAATGGCTTCGATTGGCGTATTAAAATGGCGTCGATCAGCGTATATCAACCACTTTTTACTTAATGTGGTTGTCTTCATATTAATATGTCCTTTGAATATAAATCTATTCCCAATGTTTGAAATGTTTAGAGATCTAAAGTTTTGAGCATCGACGTTTTTTTAAATTTTTTTATTTGTATTGAAATGTTTACATACCGAAATTTTTGAACATCGAAGCTCTTTTTTAATGTTTTTATTATTTCTATTTTTATTAAAATGTTTACATATCGAAAGTTTTGAGCATTAACATTCTTTTTGAGGTACTTGAATGGGCCTGACAACTTAAATGTTTACACAGCACGAGGCCCTTAAACATGCCTGAAAACTTAAATGTTTGCATAGAGTGAGGCCCTTAAACAAGCATGGCAACTTTAAATGTTTACTTAAATTGGCTTGTCACAATACATTTTTCCTCGAATTTTTCCATACAATGTTGCAGTGAATTTGGACAATATTGTTGTCCACCACCACTCGCATAGCCATCATATGTTCCGTACGTCTTCTATGCTTGGAATGCAATTTACTCATCATTGAAGATACATATATTGTTTACTGGTTCATTGGTTGTTGCTTGTGTAACATCCCGTCTAGCGCACTTACAAAACTTATTCTTTGGGGACACTTGCTCGCAAGTGATCTGGATTTTTATGATGATAAAACATATTTCCTTCATTATGATGCATTAAGTTAGATGACAGGATGTTTTTACTACTTTGATGTAGACAGGTGCTGCTGACTCAGTTTCATTGCGTGTGCAGGGTTTCAAACCTTGAGGATGCAGAGGCATCAGTGGAACCCCCTTGGACTCCGGATTGAGTCAGGGAGTGTGCTATTTGGGTTGATTTATTTACGGTGATATTGCTTGTTTTGATGATATGATATTGATTTTATGATATGTTGTTGACTTTCTGACACGATGGTTGATGATGTAGGCTGACGATAGCTTGCCGACGAGACTCACATATGGAGTAAAGGGGCCACACATGATTTCCAGAGAGGTTGAGGGAGAGGTGTGGACAACAACCCTGCCACAGCCTACTAGCACTCCCGCCGTGGCTCGAACTGTAGGTTAATGATTACGTAGTTCGAGAGGATCCACGATGTCGTGAGGGAAGACTGCGACAGTCGATCACGATGATTCTAAGGGGTGCGCAATAAGGCGGGGACCTTATTCCTTAGAGCCCTTAGTCTCCCACAAGTTCACCTGGCGGAGTGTTGACTCCAGGGGTTATATATGTCTACCAAACAGTCAAGTTGGCGAGTGGCACCCTTGGAGCACGTGGTGCATCCTGAAGGGCACATCGCGCAAAGAAATACAAGTCAACAAGTGGCACCCTTGGAGCACGTGGTGCATCCTGAAGGGCACGTCGCACAACAGAAGCAAACGAGGTGAGTGGCACCCTTGGAGCACATAGTGCGTCCTGAAGGGCACGTCGCAGTGATGATGACGATGAGACAACCTAGATGACCCTAAGACCTTAATGCCTGATAAAATTCTTAAAACGACTCCCCTAATTAATTGTTGCCCAGTTCAAATATAAACCTAAATTTAAAACACCTCTAAGATAAAATTTTGATTATCCTTAAGAGAAGACCCTCCAAAAATAAACTTAAGGACATAAACTAAAACCCTCCTAAGTGTTAGTTAAAGTCTTCTTAAAATTAAAGGGGGTAAAGTAATGAGGGAGATAAATTAATTAAAACCCATGGTTTTTAACTTATAAAAAGAAATAAAATTATTTAAAGTGTGGGGGGTATAAAAGTTTGGATTTCAAAAATATAATGAAAAGATTTATAAGAGCATTTATCTTTTTGGGTTTAAAAGAAAAAAAAGGGGGAAAGGAATAAATAATAGAAATAGCAAACTCATAATAAAGGAAAGTAGGGGACATAGGGTAAAAAGAAAAAAGGAATCAGTAGTTAAGGAGTTACTAAAAATCAGAAAATTAATTTTAGGAAAGTTATTAAAAGCATGAGAGGGGATCTAGGAGCCCTAGGAGTAATTTTAGGAGCGACTATAGGAGGGGTGAGGGAAATGAGTCTTTTATTTAAATTAAAGAAAATGATTTTGGAGAAACATGGCGGATGAGTGACACTTGGACGACAGGGAAATGTTTAGAGGATTGTCTTTAAAAAATAAATTAATAATGATTTAGGGAAAGTAGGTGGGTCTCAAATTCTATAAAAGAAGGGGAAAAGGAGGAAGAACGGAGGAACGGTTAGCGTAATGTTACGCTACCGGATTTCAGCTTGACTGTTTGCTTGTGAGGAGTTGGGAATTTCTCAGTTGTATTGGAGTGGTAGCTCAGTCGTGGAGGCGAGCTGAGAAGCTAGTCTTATCTCTGGATCTTGTGTGGCCCCTTTGCGGCTTGGGGGGCTAAGGGGGAAGCAGAGTACCCCTAGCGATTGGTTGGGAGGTACCGGGGAGGTCTCTACGGTCGGCAAGCAGGAGTGGCTAGGAGCGCGGGACATCAATCGAGGCGTGGTCATCATTCAAGGCAAGCGAAAAGGAAAAGGTATGGTCGCTTATTGGTAGAATAGAAAGCACTAGAACTGATGTAGATCTGACTGTTATTGGAAAAGTGAAATGACATTGAAATTTATATAATATTGTTGCATCTGTCGTTTTCCTTGACGATTCGCATAGAATCGATTTTTAAAATGCTTGTGGAACCTCCTGATTTATCCAACGATTGCTACGCGATAATTTTTATAATCAACCGTGTAATTAACCCTTGCCGACAAACTTGGTTCTGTCGGATTCGTCCAGTGATAATTGTCATTAATATCTGCGTTGTTAATTTTTTCTCTGCGTTATTAAAATGTAAATTCCTGCGTTTTTGTGGAAGGTTTCTTCTTCGGCCCATTAGACTTCTATCGAATTCAATAATATGATTATGTTTCCACCGCTTAGGATTACTTGATCTGATTTCTGTTCCCGGAGTGTTAAGGCGAATTTCTCCAATTACTTCAAATTTATACAAATGTTTGTTATATTGGATATTAGGTTGAATTGAATAAGTTTTCTTGCACTGCGTTGCCTTGAAGATTGAGTTGAATTGAATGCATTTTTCCACTGCTTGTAATACTGGAATTATGGTCTGAATCCGTTTTGATTTAATTTTTATGTGTTGCGCGAATGCCCCATTTAGCTAGTCGCTGTCGAAATTCTGGGTCGCGCTGCTGGTAAACTTCATAACTCGGTCGTGCATATGAATGGCATTGGGAGAATGTATGGCCGAATGCCAACAGCCTTTTACCTCGAACCCAACCCTTCCTTCCGCTGTCATTATATTTATTTATTTTTCTATTCTTTTCCATGCAAAATTCTTGTATCAATGGTGGCGGTTGGGTTACTTCTGCGCATGTATTCACTGCCCCCTACAGCGTTGACCAGGTAATGACCAGGTGTTCTCTTCCTGCCAATACATTGAGTAGAAACCACTGTTGTTAACCACGTTGCTGGAGCTGGCTGCTGGTACCTACGCTCTCCTCAAACGGCTTCCTGTGTGTCCATCCATTCTTTCCCTAGGTTCTATTACTGCGTTGTTCTCCCCCCTCGGATCCCTCAGACCTTCAACGATTTTTCCTTAACCTGGTGGCTCGCATAGATCCTTGTAATCACCTAGGTCCGCCCTAGCCGGCGGCAGTCAATCCAAATATTTCGCCCTGCACCTTGAATAAAAGAAATTTCATAGTTACTTACCTCAGTGAGAGCGCAAATTTCGGTGGAAAAGGGATTTTTCCATGACGCTGTCAGTAGGGAATTTCTGAGTGGATCCCTGACTCTGACGATTGCCAGATGCACTTTTTTTTCCTTACTTACGTAGCTAATGAGTCGTCGGCTTTACTGTCTTGTTAATTTCCGGTAACTGTTGGTCCTATATTGCCATGATGCGTTAATAGGATTAAAGCGTAACATTCCAGTTTATAAAAGCATTAATTCTATAATACAAAATCATTTACTATAATATAACATTTGTGAAAGGCTTGGTTAATATAATATGATGCATTAAATGGTAAAGGCATCTTTACTATAAATTAATATTGGCAATACGTAATGAAAGGCCTCTGAATTTGATTGTTCTTACCAAGTAAATAACATAATGTAGCGTTAGTAACTAGGAAAGCAATGCTATTATTATTCTTGCAATGATATCGTACCTAAAAGGGTAAGGGCATTATTATTTTGGGGAAAGGTTGTTATGGGTACCTTAGTGGTAATCATTTAGTCTTATTGACATCTTTAATTATTGTTATCCTTAACTTTGTCCTTTTTAATATTGATAGTTGTCATTTCCAAATATTGCCCTTTTTAATTGTTGTCATTTTAGATTTTATTAATTATAGATTGCCATTTTTAATTATGATGTATCTTGTTATTTTCAAATTGATGTCACCTATATTTCTGATGTAAGTCTATATATGGACATCTTTAATTAATCGTTATCTTTAATTATTGTCATTTGTAATAGTGATAGTTGTCATTTCCAAATATTGCCCTTTTTAATTATTGTCATTTTAAATTTATTATTTCATAAATTGCCACCTTAAATTATGATGAATATGGTTAGTTTGATATATTGCCATTTTTAATTATGAGGTTATATCGTAATTTTCAATTATGGTGTTACCTTTAAATGTGATGTTATTTTTAATATGAGGTTATATTGTAATTTTCAATGTAACACCTTGAATATGACGTTATTTTAATATGAGGGTATATTGTAATATTAGTATATATTTCCCTTCTAATATGATGTTATTTGAAATTTTCAATTATGATGTTACTTATAAATAGGATGGTATTTCTAAGCTTGATGTTATATTGTTAAATTCAATTACGATGTTGCTTTATACATTCAATTAAGTAGGAATTGTTTATATCTTCAATTTAAGAAGGAATTACTCATGTATTCAATTAAGAAGGAACTCCTTGATACTAGTTAGTGGTTGCACTTTATGGGGGTAAAGAAATTTAAAATATTATTCCATTTAGGCAAGGGCAAGGATCTAGTAACAAATAAAAGTACTGTTAGGATTAGATAACATATAATGTTGATGGCTTCCTAATTTGCAAGGTTATGGTAACATGGTGTCATGGCCCTAGGCGCCTCAGTGTATTTTATTGACATGGCGATGTGTAAGGAGTAAGGTCTTGTATCATAACATTGAATTATGTGAGGGTAATATATGTCGTTATAAATTAAGGTGAAATTTTAGTGTTAGATATTAATGAAAAATAATGGCATTGTGGACTTATCTTAATACGATTAAATCTTTGGTTATTAATGAGTGTAGATATAAGGTCCTTGAACCAAGTACCTTGAACTACTAAGATTATATTTGGGGAATCTGCACTTACTTAAATTTACTTTCTTTTATGGTTGGCCAGGTATCTCGTCTACTAATGGATTTCAAATGGAATAATTGGTCTATGATTAAGGTCTTGAGTCTCAATAGTGGTTGGTCAATGTTGAAATCATTCTGAATTGCGTCTCCCGTAGAAGTCGTGGTTGTCCTTGAATTTTGCAGTGCTTGGTCGTCTTGCTTGCGTCTTGTTCTAGGTCGGGTTACTAGTTTCTGCCTGAGCAGTCGGCTAGGAGCCTGTCTAATCTTCTTTCGAGAAGACATAAGACTAAAAGCCCTACTTTTTTGTGCAGAAATAGTAAACCCTACTGTTGGATTCTTCCATCTGTGACTGTATTGTACTTAACACCTAGTGTCGTTGTCTGCTTACAGCTGCTAGTTGTACGCCTTATGTCTAGGGGCATTTATTACCTGTTGTCACTGTGATATGTCGGGATTGTCTTGTAGTGTTCGTCTTGCTTGCGTCTTGTTCTAGGTCGGGTTACTAGTTTCTTCCTGAGCAGTCGGCCAAGAGCCTGTCTAATCTTCTTTTGAGAAGACATAAGACTAAACGCCCTGCTTTCCTGTGCAGAAACAATAACCCTAGCACCATGGATTCTTCCCTCTATGTTCTTACTGTGCACCCCCAGTATGTCCTAATGTTTGTGTTGTGCGCCATATGCCTATGGTCGTATATTGTTGCAATTACTCGTTGTGTGACTTCCGTCTTCTTGTGTTGAACATCGTGGTTGCATCTTGTTGGTTTTCGAGTGGCGACATAGGGTCAAGTGTGTTTCTACTTATACACGCATGCACACACCTTAAACAAAAAAACAAAAAAAAAAATTGCACCCGTTCTTAGAGTTGTTGTCGTAACGAGGAGGTCGTTACAGCTTGTTCATTAGTTCATTGGTTCGTCAGTTGCTACTTGTTGTTGTTTGGTTAAACTTTGCAAGGTTGAGGTCATGCACCTGCAGTTGAACCTGTTGGTGCTTGCTACTTGCTTTTGTTTCCTTCAACTTTGCAAGGTTGGAATCTTGCAGCCGCAGTTGGAGCTGTTTTTTCACTTTGCAGGGTTCAAGTCCTGCACCCACAAATAGGGTACTTGCCTTCAAATAGAGTAGAGAGGTATCGATAGGTATCGGTAGAGAGATGTGGAGAGTATCGATAGAGCTATAGGACCTTCCTCTGGCTCTTTGTAAAGGGTCGAGGGTAGAGGTACCGATATCTATCTATGGACCATCAATCTCATAAATAAATATCTATCACTCCATCCCAACCCAGAAATGACTAATCTCTTATGACCTGCTGGCTACGATCAACTGGGTATCGATAATGAAACCTGGCTACTAGTGACTCTCGACAAGTACTCCCGGCGAGTACTCCTAGCTTAGGCAATGTTGGGTGCTGCTTGTGTGATTCAGCTCTGTGTCTGTATCCCTAAATGTGATGCAGGTAGGAACCAGTGTGCAGTGTCGTTGAGTGTAGTGTTGTACCGTGTGTCGTACCATATTGTGTCAGGTTTGCACAACAATACATATTAGCCACTAAAATTATCCAAGCCATGATTATTATTAGATACATAATTATCCAAAATAATCTCAACAACTTATAGTGTGCTTACATAATTCCCTCCTTTCATAATTCTATTTTAAATGAAAGCTAACCTACCAAATTAATTATTCTAGCCAACCAACTCTTTAATAAATACCAACCAGCTAGGCAAGCCAGGAAGTAAGCCAGTCGCCGCCCTTTCCTTATTGCCCGCAATAAATCAATCAAGAAGTGGCGAGGATACTAAACTAAAAAGCAATCGAGGCAATCCTGCCTCTCCTAGGTCAACTTCCAGAAATGGCCATGTTCAGTAAGAATAAAATATACTTTAAGTGCCTCATATAGGAATGATGTCTTGCCCCCCTAAAAGATGAGATTTTATTAGGTGAAACCCTCTCCCATACGGTCGAGAGGCTTGTCCCTCGCTCCTCCCTCTCGTACCTCAGGAGAGTGCCTTCGGTCCATGAATGATAAGTTTTTTTTTTCATTCTGGACCAAGCGAAAATATTGCCTGCTCCGAACCAGGTAGTCCATCCACGGTTCAATCAGTCTAATTTGTTGGTAACTTGGGATACATATCCTTTCTCTCTCTGATATGTTGATAACATGGGGGCCTTCTCTCTTCTCTCATGTATGGTGTGGGCAACAGGGTGTGTGTATTGGGGATGTGAGCCAGTAGTCGGCCAGCAAGAAATCACTAAGCAGTGCAGTGTCTTTCTTTTGGGAAATTTCTAAGGATCACCTACTTCACATCGGGGCTCTCCTCTGTCCATTCTTTCCATCCATCCTCATCATCACATACTAATCAGTCCCCTCTGGACGTTCCTTCCGGCCAACCTCATCATCAGACTAATCAGTTCTCAATCCAATCCGTTTTGAATATGTTGGGTACAAACTATTGGGCACAAAGTATAGTTTTGATGAGTATAGGTTCAAGCAATGAGACTAGAACAAGCTGCACAGACAAGCACTAACTAGCTGCATCAACCAGAGTTCTTCCTGCATCGACAAGAGCTTCATGCACTAGAGCTCTTCCATGTGAGTAGACTTAATGTTGACCTTCTAGTCATATGGTCAACAGGTTACTACGACTATTGACTACTAAGACTCTTGATGGCTAGCGGCTACTATGAGTGTCACGTACCTCCTATGAATCCATGTGTGTATACGTTATGTGTACTATGTGTCCTCTTTGTGTAACCAAACCTCAGCGTATCGTGTAACCTCATCGTATGTTTCATCATCGTGTAACCTAACCTCATTGTTAACCTTCATTGGGTAACCTTAATGTGTAACCAATCCTAATCTAACCTCATCATTTAACCTCATCATCGTGTAACTCTACGTGTCTTCTTTGAGTACTCTATGTGTCACTGTGTTATTAGTCCCCTCCCATTGAGTATTCCAATTGAATAGGCCCCTTTGAGTATTTCCATTGATTATTCCCCTTCCCATTGGATTAGTCCTTGTGAGTAACCACTGTGATTAGTCCCCATTGAGTAGACCCCTCCCTTTGAGTAGGCTCATTGAGTATTCCCATTGAGTAGCCCCATGGATTAGTTCCCTCCCTGTGGTAACAACCTCCTAGACATGGTGGATGGGGAACTGGTGGGCACATACAACTTCTTCCCGGTCACGTAGAACTGATCACGCATGTACAACCTCCTGGGCACGGGGTATCGAAACTGGTCACGAAGAACACTACTGCAACTGGGCACGTCCAACAGGTCATGGGGTATTGCAACTGGTGGTCACGTAGAACTCCTTCCTGGGAACTAACAACTAGTAACTGAGTATAGGATTTTTAGAGCACTCACCTTGTAGCACTAACTACTTGGCACCGACCAGAGTTTCTTCATGCATCGACCAGAGCTTCTAGGCAATGAGTATCAAGCCCATCCTGGTAGCCCATTCAATTAGTGTAGTTGAATAGTGCAGCAGCCGCATTGTATTATCCCATTGGATTAGCATAGTCGAGGAAAGCAATCCAAGTAACCGAGCCAAGTTGAGTATCCAAGTATCCAAGCCAAGCGTCGTAGTATCCCAGTCGAATAGCCAAGCAACTGAGTGTCCAAGCCCCAATTGATTAGCCGAGAAACCCAACCCAACCATGTGGTCTAGCCCAGGTAGGATATCCATTCGTTCCCATACCGTGTTCCATACTGTGTCGTCGTACCATGCATATGTCCAAATCTATGTGGTTTCCTTATGTGACTTCCTCCTATCAAAGAGTGTCTCAAGCCCATCCCTGTCTCAAGCCCAACAATGAGGTATCTGAGTGAGAGTATTCTAAGTAGAATATCTGGGTATCCAAGTCGAGTATCCAAGGTAAGCTATTATTGGCTTCAAATGATTACTAATGGCTATGACCCTCTAGTGATGACCTTTATGGCAGCTACTATGAGACTGGTGGTGATGACCTTAAGGCTAGAGCACTAACTAGAGCTTCTTTCTAGCAATGACTTTGTAGCACTGACTGACAAGAGCTTCTGACACTGACTGTCTACAACTTCCATGACTAGAGCTTCCAACACCTCCTAGCTATGATCAACAAGTACTACCAACAAGTACTCCCAACTATGTATTGGCAATGAGAACTAGCAATGACTACTCACAATGTGTTTCTATTGGCTATGATGTGTTTAAAAAGAGTGTGTTAGTTTGGTTTATGAAGTATCATTCCATTGCACATACGGGATAAGCTAGGACATTGGTGGATATCGGGAAAGCCTTATTGAAAGAGTTACAAAAGTCGAAGTCTGGGTCACAATGCATTATAGAACTGAAAGAGATCAAGCAGTCGACGAATGAATCGGTATGGGATTTTGAGAAGAGATTCAAGATAGTGATGGATTGATTGAAATTCCATATTCCATATGAGCAACATAGGGGGTGGTTTATTGGAGGATTTTTGCTGCATATATGTTGCCCTTTGATGCAATAGAAGATTACGACACAATCAGAATCCCTAGAAATCGCTATGAAATTGGAAGCATCCCCTGTAGGAGAGAATGGCGTAGGGATGTCTCAAGTTCAGTCGTGGTTAGAAACACCAAATTATTTAGTTACAGGTGCTTTCAAAAGGGAAGGAAAAGCACGAAGAAGTATGGTGTGTTACATGCAGAACAAAAGGTCATCACAAGAACGAGTGTCCATCGTTTCAACAGTATTTGGATAGAGGAGCTTTGAATCCCTTGGCTGCAAGAGGATGGGAATGGTGTGAAATATGTAAGATGATGGGTCGTCACCCTATTACTTGTTAGTTAATGCAGAAGTATCAATGTACTACTAGTAACCTATACTATAAATTTTGTAAGTTTGTGGGACACGA
>ML811649.1:107083-117493 GCA_009831015.1 Picea engelmannii | reverse complement strand
GTGGATAGGAATGAGTGACGTCACCCGTTGACACATAACTGTAAGGTTTCTCACCTTTAGCAAAACAATATCTAAACTGTGTTCATAATTGACCTTTAAAGTAACTAAATTATGTGACTGTTTACAAAAAATCCCATATATCTTCCAAACTAGAAATTGTAATTAAACTAAACTATACTGACCTACTCTATTCTGATAAAGGCGTGCCTAGTAATATTATAATTATGCTTGTTGGTGTTCTTCAATTTCCGCATCACCAATAATCTCCACAAGAGCACTTCCCGTCCTTAAAATGATGAAACCGCTTTGCATCTCGCACAATAAGTTCTCGCTCAACAATCTTCGACATAATCTTGATAGCATTGTGGCAATCACCACACACTCGAAGGTTTTTAATTACTCTCAATGTTGTCCCAGGTGGAGTGCTGATAAGCCCATAAGCTATGGCCAACCTCTCACTATGATGCATCAGGGCTATTTCTTTCTGCGCCTCATCCACATCATGCAGCACATATTTCGTGTCAGGCACATACCCTGCTTCCTTCATCTGTCCAGCTAACCCCTCCAACTTTGCATATATCTCCTCCCTCTGAGGGTGAGATAAGGTCCCAGCTCGATACTCGTGCACTGTGCTTGCTTTTGGTGTTGGGGGTTTCATAATGTCCGTGTCCTTTCCCATGTCTCTGCCACTGCTTCTATTAACCCCATTGTTTCTATTTGCCCATCTGCCAACTGCACCACCTCCACTTAAGTTCGATCTTGGCACAACTCTATTCGGCTCCATCTCGCCGATCTTCTCCGCAGCCCGCTTTTCCATCTCTTCATTCCCATGACTCTTGCAAGCATTGCGCAAGGTCTCCCAAACCATAACACTAGGCTTTGTTGGCATCTTATTGATGAACTCCTCCGCTTCCTCCAGCCGTCCAGCCCGACTAAGAAGATCGACCATGCACACATAGTGCTGCATCGAATACAGGAGCCCATATTCTTTATCCATCGCTTCGTAATAACGAAGGCCTTCATCCACCAAACCCAATCGACTGCATGCTGAAAGCACCCCTAGAAAAGTGTTCCCATTCGGCCTCTCCCCTGCATCCTTCATCCGGCCAAACAATTGAATCGCCTCCTCTGCAAGGCCATTGTAGGACAACCCCGCAATCATATAGTTCCAGGAAGCACAATCTCGCTCAGACATTTTGTCAAACACTTGGCGTGCTTCCTGCACGCACCCACATTTACCATAAATCTCAATGAGTTTATTATCCACCGAGACATCAGGCCTAAACCCACTTCCAATCATGTGTTCGTGCACCTTCCTTCCCTCTTCCAGCGCTTTCGAATCTGCGCAACATTGCAGAATGCAAACATAACTGATAGAATCCATAGGAATACCTTGCTGTTGTATGTTTCTGAAAAGCTCCATGGCTTCGTTCAGCTTCCCTTCCTTGGACGCAATCCTCAAATCCTCAATGACCGCACTAGTTGCCCTGGCACCTCCGCTGTAAGAACCCCCCACCTGACCTCTGGCATAACTTGGAGTTTGGCTCACTGGGTTTTCAGAGGTGCTAAAGGGTTTGACAAACACGTATTTGCTCCTAACCCCGATGAAAGACTGGGCCTCTTTGGGTATCCTGGAGCTCAGAAACCTGAAACACTGAACATGAGTGTGATTAAATCGGAGTCCCGTCTCTCGAACATTGAAAACGGCCGTTAGGTATCCTAGCTTGCTTATGCCTGCCGCTCTCTGCATCATTGCGGTCGAAGCCATCACCTCCTTTGCTGCTCGAAATATGGGAACACCCAATCCTCTTCTATCGCAGAATATCTAATGCCCAACACTGTTATCTCGAATAATGGCGAGAGCTAACGAGCCAAGATTTAACAAGGCGTTCGGCGAAAACTAGCTAGGCAAGATTTAACAAGGGGTTTGGGATAAATAAATTTAATAATTTGATAGATATGGGTTTTGGACGAATATCTTCTATATTTGAAAATATATCTCTTATATTTAAAAGGGATTGTCTTAGGGTTTATAGAGGCTTTGAAAAGGCATATAAAGAAATGGTGAAGATAAATCTTGTCTTCGACACATAAAAGGTAGGCCCACTCCCTTGTTATGGCCCTATGGGAGTTGTGTGTCTCTTGTTTTGTTTTGGAATGGCTTTCTAGGCAATGGTGGTTGAAATCATTGTTTTTGTTATTGTTGGAATAATGAGTAATGTCCATGAATAATTGTTAATGCTCAATATTATTCCCTTAAATAATGGCAAGAGTAAATGAGGCTATTTTTAATAATAATAACGAGGACTTTTGCTTTTAGTTTTGCTTTTAAGAGGAAAAAAGGAATTTCATAAATTTGGATATTAGACTAATGTTTTTTATATTTGAAAGGGTTTGTATTAGGGTTTAAGGAGGGTTTAAAAAGGTATGTAAACAAATAGTGAAGATAAATCTTATCCCCAGTGGATGTTCATTAGGTTCACCCCTTGAGTACATTCATTTGATAATTATGTGTTTTTTACCTTGAAAAAGATTAATACCTTGAAAAAGATTAACAAGTATCTCAACGTGTTTATGTTTGTGACTTTCTGCATAATTATAGTTGAATTCATTATCTTTAGTGTTGATTGAATAATGGGGAACACCTAATCCTCTTCTCTCAAATAATAATCAATGTCCAATATTACTCTTTCGGATAATGATAAGAGCAAATAGACCAGATTTAACAATGGGTTTTGGCTTCAAAGCCACAAAGGAATTTAATAAAGTTGGATATTGGACATGCATATTTTATATTTGAAGGGGATTGTATTAGGGTTCAAGGAGGGTTTAAAGAGATATATAAACAAATGGCAAGGAAATTTTTTGTCCTTAACAGGTGTCATTTAGGCATGTCCTCTAGTTATGACCATATGGATGTCGTGTGTCTCTTATCTTGAAAAAGGTCATCGTCTATCTTAGCTTGCTTATTGTTATGACACTCTACATCATTGTGGTCGAAGCCATCGCCCTATGCATTCCTCGATTTATGGGGAATGCCCAATCCTCTTCACTTGAATAATAGCTAATGCCTAATACCATTGTTTCAAATAATAGAAAGTGCGAATAAGGTTAGATTTGACAAGGGGTTTTGGTTTCGGAGGGATAAAGGAATTTAATAAATTTGGATATTGGACAAGTTTCTCTTATATTTGAAGGAAATTGTGTTAGGGTTTATTACCGATCAAACTCTCTCATCACTACAAGGAGAACACCTTCTTGAGAAGGTTTTTACGGAACCTCCCCGAAAAATTCTTGTCTTAGTTGTTTATAGTGGAGGTTATTAGCAAAGGCAGGTGGCCGAAGGTTTTTGCATAGGTTTTTTTTTCGGTGCACCTTTATGGTAAAATGCACTGGTGTGCACCTAAAACATACTGCACCGAGATTTAAATGTCCAAACGCATCGTCACTTTTCATAGCAGAGGCAGGCAACTGTAAGTTTTTGTAGAGGTTTTTTATCTCGATGCGCCTTTAATGTATATACGCACCAGTCAGTTCATGAACAATATAGTACGGATGCGTCCATGTTTCAGTAGCATTGACATACTTTATAATAAAATTACATGCACTGAATAAATCTCGCTAATGTTGTTGAACAATACGCATTGGGACGTTCATGAACAATACATCATCGGTGTCCATGTTTCAGTAGCACCACCATACTCTATAATAAAATTACATGCATTGAATAAATCGCTCTGATGTTGTTGAAGGGTACTCCTTGGTGCATCTTTATGTCCAAAGGTGCATCGCAGTAGGGTAAATTAAAATAAAAATACCAAACTAATTTTCATTGTTACCATGCATCTTGTGCTTCCAAACTCTTAAGCAAGCACTGGTGCTCACCTTTCTTCCTAAGACACATTATTTCTAGTGCTCTACATCGACTAGGATAACTCCATTAGTGGATTCCACACATTTCCAAATTTTGGAAATTACCACGAATTTTCATTTCCTCTCAATGGTGCAACCATGCCTCTTCGAGACAAAAGAGACCATGTAAATTATTTATTAGCTTCTTGTTTTCATTTTCATCCAATTAAAATTAGAATTTAGCTTGAAATTTCACATTTTTTTCCATTTTTTTATTTTTCACGCAGTGCACCTGAATGGTTCAAATCACCTCGAAGCGGTGTGTACTATGTTAAAAACATAATGTGCGTCACCACGGGTGTGTATTATGTTAAATACACAATGATCATTACTTCTGAGGCGTCCATATATGTTTGCATCAGTGCTCTTCAATCTAGCACACCGCGATAAATTACTAAAAATAAAACAATGTGTCCTTTGGAATGCCCTAACACTTATGCAAATTGGGCTTATACTCGAAGCGACCCATTACACTTCATTAACCACATTGTTAGCTCAATGATATATACAATTTAACCTGGGTGCACCAATTTTAACTAACTGCACTGGAGCGTACTCGAAAAATAATGCCCCAACAAGTCAATGTTCAAATGCACCACCATACTTTAAAAAAAAATTCACGCACCGAATAAATCACACTGATGTCGTTTAACATTACGCATCGATACACTTGACTTAGCTAACTACACCACTAACATAAATATTTATAAAATTTAACGTAGTGGTGCAACCATTGTAATCAAATACACCGACATTGTATGCATAAATGCACTGAACATATATTTCCCAAATTTTCATTGTGGGGCATCTCAGTTGACACCTTGTTCCCGGTGCACTCACATTTTCAACACATCGAGGAACAAAAGGATGATGCTCCACTATCACAGTGGTGCCAATGTGTTAATAGTAACACCTCGAATGGCTCGTTGTGTTGTTTCGGTGGACACCCTATAACCAATGTCAATGACAACAAAACCTATTGTTAAACAAAACGTTTGTGTTCCAATAGCATTGTAGCACTCGTGCAATTACATTAACACATCACACTAGGTAAGTTCATATTCAACAATTTCACCGGTCGGTGCGAATTTATCAAAACAATGCATTGATAATGTAAAGAGCACGAAACTGGGCCGAATTTTCACAAATTTGCAGTGTAGTGTGTCTTATGGTAAACACTGCAAAGTTGCTAGGAAGTGTGCCAATTGAGATAAACACACCGGTGTGTTCTATTAATTGAATGCACCGCCAAGTTTTTGAAACATAAATTTCCTTTGCGATGTGTCAAAATAAAACACGCTGGTAATGTGTACTATAACACACTGAGAAAAATATATAATAGTTTACCATCTTGGTTCACTTTATGGGATGTTGTAATGTCCCCATTTTTGGATTCCTTTGCTCTGTAGTTGGAGACGACCTTATGGGTTTATGTCAACCTAACCAGAGGGGTGATTTGATGTTACCAGCGAGAGCAGGGGGTTGAGAGGAGTTATATGATGCTTTCATAGGTCCACTTATCATATTTCATCATCGAGATCACACATACACAATCGTATTTCAATTCTGATGCATTTTGATCGTTCCTATAATTTGGGAATATTAATGAGCATTATTTAATGGATTGCACTAAGGTTGTCATTTTAATAATTTATCTAAGAGGGGTACCTTGGTGTAATATCTCGTTAGAACCGGGATGAAGAGCTCTAATGATGGAGAGGATAAAAAGTGACTTTCAATGCCCAAAAATGCTTTAAAGTCAAATAAATCACTTTTTGGAGTAAAAAGACTTAATAAATTAATAAATTGATTTTAGAGGAAATGTTAAAGTTAAATTAAAAATTCACTTGAAGGGAATTAGAAAAAGGGGTATACAAGTGCAATGAGAGCTCATTCTCTCATTATGTTGATGATTATTTCTGAAACTGATTTGGAGAGCTCTTGGAGCCTTTGGGGTTTGGAGTTAAACCCTTATGTGGATTGGTTTCGGTGGTGAAATATTCCACCCTAGTTGATCAGGCTTTAGTTGTGAAAGATTCCACCCTAGACATTAGGAGGGGAGTTCATTTAGTTCTTCCATTTGCATTCATCTTTGAGGAGGTTGATGCATCTTTTGCAGCAGTTTGGGGTTTGTAGAAGATACATTTCTTTTTATGTAGGCTGAGTTATTCTTTTGAAGGCCAATTTGTTGAGTGGAGGTAGAGTTTCTCTCATAGAAGCTGATATCTTGAAGAAAGAGGGTTGATTCAGCTGCAATATCAAATTCAATCTTCATCTTTTTTCATCCAACAAGTTGTGCCAACAATTGCAAATGTATTTATAGTCAGATCCATGATAAATAAAACCATATCTGTGAGTTTTTGTTGTTGCAATTGTCGCAGATTGGATTAATAGTAAATAAGAGCAGCTTTGACATATTTATTGTTGTTATAACTGTTCATATTTGATTGTTAATAAAATATGGCAGAATTGGTGATGTTTCCTTATTGTTCCAACAATTTATTTGAGTTATGATCTAGTGGTATTCTTGTTACTGTTTTAAGATTCCTGTGGTGTGAGTTTTCAGAATTGTTATCCGGATTTTCCACAGTAAAATTCATTTTTATCGACGTTTCGAATCCTTTACCTGGATTCATCTTCAGGACAAATTAGTCAATGATAAGGGTAGCATGCCAGAGTTATAAATATGAAAATTGCAGAGAAAAATAGGTAGGTCGGCTATTAACCTATCATCTCTGCATCTTTTCAGAAAATTCAAGTCTGCAACCCTTCTTTCAATTTTAATCCTTGATTTTTCCATCAAACGAATGTCATTCCATATTTCCCCTCTGTACAGGGTGGCAATTACTATTTTAATATTCCTGTTGTGTGAGTTTTCAGAATTGTTATCCGGATTTTCCACGGTAAAATTCATTTTTATCGACGTTTTGAATCCTTTACCTGGATTCATCTTCAGGACAAATTAGTCAATGATAAGGGTAGCATGCCATAGTTATAAATATGAAAATTGCAGAGAAAAATAGGTAGGTCGACTATTAACCTATCATCTATGCATCTTTTCAGAAAATTCAAGTTTGCAACCCTTCTTTCAATTTTAATCCGTGATTTTCCCATCAAATGGATGTCATTCCAGATTTCCCATCCGTACAGGGTGGTAATTATTGTTTTAAGATTCCTGTGGTGTGAGTTTTCAGAATTGTTATCCGGATTTTCCACAGTAAAATTCATTTTTATCGACATTTTGAATCCTTTACCTAGATTGATCTTCAGGATAGATTAGTCAATGATAAGGATAGCATGCCATAGTTATAAATATGAAAATTGCAGAGAAAAATAGGTAGGTCGGCTATTAACCTATCATCTCTACATCTTTTCAGAAAATTCAAGTCTACAACCCTTTTTTCAATTTTAATCCTTGATTTTTCCATCAAACGGGTGTCATTCCAGATTTCCCCTCCATTCAAGGTGGTAATTATTGTTTTGAGATTCCTGTGGTGTGAGTTTTCAGAATTGTTATCCAGATTTTCCACAATAAAATTCATTTTTATTGACGTTTTGAATCCTTTACCTGGATTCATCTTCAGGACAGATTAGTCAATGATAAGGGTAGCATGACAGAGTTATCGACGTTTCTTGTTGTTAATTATTGCATGCAAATATAGTCTATTTGAGACTAAAAACCCATGCATACATCACAAATACCTTAAGAAAACAAATCAACAACATAACAACAACAACCATGGGTGTTTTACATCGGATTTTGACCTATAACCAAAGTGTTTTACAAAATTCATGAGCCAACAGTAAGCTACAGAAACATATCAGTAGCAAGTTGGTTTGCAAAGGTCTTAATCTAGCAGCGATACTAATACATTCTAGTAGCCTAACTATTTGACAAAAGTCCTATACCAAACAACAATTAGAAAAAGAGGTTTTACAGTGAAATTCGGGCACAACAACAAACTGTTTGATGAAATTCTTGAGCCAAATAACCCTTAGAATATTACAACAGTAAGAAAAAACTTATAACAATAGTAAAGAGGGTTATTACAGTGGTATCATAACATACATTCAAAGTGTTTAACGAAAGTCCAATACCAAGAAAATACATAAAATATACCAACAATAAGGGAAGGGACGTTATAGTGGTATCAGAGCAATGCATCCTCCCAACATGGAGGGTAATCAGTTAAAAGGGTATTTTCATACTTTTACCAATAAGTGACCAACATTTATACCTTTCCATTTCAGCAGGGTAACTTGGTAGCAAGGTTTGCACTCGTGGGGTTAAGCAAGATGAAGATAAATTTGGAACTCGTGGAATAATTTTGGCAAGTCTTTCAAGAAACTCAAAGGAATATAACAAGATTGTTAGAGAATCATGATTTGTTGGAGCCTCGCTCATTAGTTGGGAACAAGAATGAAGGGTCATCAAATTATTTGAGGGAGTATGAGGCACTTGGTGAGGAGTTTCATGCACCAGTGACATTAAAGGAATTTTACACCATCAAATCTGAAGTGGTTGGTGACATGGATGCCTCATATCATGAGGGAAGTTTGACAGAACCCAGTATGACTTCTTGGAAGTGCATGCATCTACTCATATTGGGGAGGTGTGCCATGAGGTTGACAAAACATCAACCTTTGATACACTATTAGAGCTATCCTATGAGACTGATAACACTAGTGCTTATGATGGACATGTTGATTGCACACATGATGATTATGATGAGCTTTGTGTGGAGTTGAGTATGGCACATTCCTCATCACCCACAATAGAGATTCAGTCATCTATGGTAGCCACAACATGTGAGGATGTTAGTGAGGATTTGAGGGAAGAGCTTCTTGTGACAGTTGAACAGGATTAGCATTCAAATTTGTGTGGGATTGACTAGAGGTATGGCTTAGAGACTTCTAATTATACACATAATCTACATCTTCAAGATCATGAGCCACTTCTTGTGGGAAGCCCATTAATGGATCAAGTCATAATTGTAGATGGGGGAGTTGAGCATATACCTTGTGGACCATCCATAGGGGAGGTATATGCACCCACTTATTATGGGAATGGATATATTGAGGATGTGGACACATCAGTATGGGATTGTGGGGTGATTCCTTTGGAGAGACTTCTTGATAAGGAATTTGAGCATACCCTTAAGTTTGGATTGTCTAGGGGTGAGGAGTTGATAGATGAGATTCAACGAGAAGCATATTTCTCGAAGATTGATCTTCAATTGGGATATCACCAGACTACTTATGGGTGTCACTATGGGCACTATGAGTTCTTGGTCATGTCATTGGGGTTGACCAACACACTTTCCACCTTTTAGTCTCGCATGAACCCCATCCTCACACCACAACTATAGGGGTTTATGTTGGTGTTCTTTGATGATCTCCTCATATACAACAAGACATGGGAGGATCATTTGAGACAGTTAGATGACAAATGGGGCATGATGGAGAGCATATTCAGACATGGGATAGAGAACTCTCCAAAGATTGATCTTTGATCAAGCTATCATCAGGATAGAGACATGAAGCTTGGCATGACATATGCTTTATATTGTGGCCATGTGATCAATATGAAAAATGTATAGACACATCAAGAGGAGAACCATGACACATTGGATTGGCACATGGGGATTTCAACTGATTGAAAGTACTACCTTCTGGTGAAATATTCCAAGGATTAGTTTGCATGCGAGTTAATGGATGGTCATATTCAGGATGACAGGTACAGAGTGGTGGATGATATCATCTACTACAAAGCTAGCATATACTTATTCCCTGAGTCCACACTTAGGGAAGAGATCATGATGGTTATACATGATACACCCATGGTGGGGCATCCTAGGTACTTCTAGTCTTACCAACAGATCAGAGAGAGGTTTTCATAGAAAGGCCTCGAGGATGATGTGTGGAGACATGTGAGGGAATGCATGACTTGTTAGTAGAATGAGTTAGAGCATACCTATCTAGTAGGATTATGGCACTCTAAACTCATTTTAGGATAGAGGTGGGAGAGTGTGTCCACGTATTTCAACATAGGTCCACCAGAGGTGCATCGCAGGGACTACATTTCAGGGACTTCATTAGAGTATGAGACATTGAAAATAGTAGAGTGGTTCTTTAGGGAGGCGTTTAGACTCCATAGGGTGCTTGAGTACATTGACCATGATCAAGATAATACAATTCTCAAGGCATTTTGGTAGGTGTTATAGCCCAAAAATTCCCTACCTATGCATACATGGCATTGACTTTTCTACTTACACAATTTTCCAAATTATTGTTAAGCATCAGACTTTAAAAAACCATTTTTTGGAGCATGTATGATCCAAGTGGATATCGGTGGCCACCCACCTTTTTTGACTTGCTCAAAACAGTTTTCTGGCAAATTTGGCAATTTACTATTTTTAGCAGTTTTAACTTCCGGGGCCATTTTGAGGGCCCAAATGAAGGTTTTTTGAGATCGAGGTTCTCAATGATATTCTATGG
>ML811649.1:96003-106983 GCA_009831015.1 Picea engelmannii | reverse complement strand
CTTAACTTAAAATCTATTAGAATTTATGTTTGTAGGGTTCACCAACTAGTTTAGGCTTTTAGGGACTTGAAATAGGTGTGAAGAGAAAAATCTTCAAGGATATCTAAAAAAAACATTGGAGTTTGAGATAGGGAGTGTCTAAAGTCCAACATCATAAGAGTTAGTCAGGACCCCCCTCTAACACAGGGGCTAAACATGAGGTCATGTAAGGAAAGGTAAAGGAGATAACCCCTCCAAAGCCAGACCAAGCGTATTGGGGATTGTATATTGAGGGTCTTTATTGGGGATTACACTGATCGTATTTGAATACAGAGCCTCATGGACCTCGAATCCATTTAATATCCTCAGTGGTCTTCCAGACCAATTTCTTTTGACGCCCTTGAAGGGCTTCAGAATTATTATCCTACTCATTACGATCAGCTCGACTGTCGACTGTACCCGCCTGGTGACTGCATGCGAGTTGGAAACTTAGTTGCCTATTTTTACAAACTTACACAGGTGAATGTGAGGGTATATCGTGGTACATAGGGCAGATGTCAGATATCTCTTTGTAAAGTGGACCCAGAGGGTGATTCCGTGTTCACATTGCACTTGCATCGGTAAGTTTCTCTAGTGTCGATTGGCGTAATTGTCCTTCCCACTAGTTAGTTGTCTGCTTGATTTGCCTTTAGGAAATTTAGTGTGTGCTCTTTGATTCATGCTAGCTAAACCTCTTAAGTGTTGGTTGATCATTTCACAAAGTGGAAGATCAACAACTCTGTCGTTCGTGTAGGCTTCAGGGTCTGTCGTCAGTTACTTTAGAGCCACCTCTACCACCGTTGAGGCATAAGATTGATCAAGAAGAATAATTCGAAGCTACCGCGACACAAGAAACTGTAACCGAGCCAACTCTGAGAGAAAACTTTTTGGCACTAGAGGAGTCTCTTATTTCTAACCTTGAATTCGAAGGTTTCAGGCCTAGTAACCCTCTGATTACCGACTTATCATCGTTGCTTTTAATCCAGATAGTCCCCCCTGAGGTGACTTCACCCAAACGACAGTTTGTTCGATGAGTGGCGATGGAAGCAACATATGCTACTTCATCAGGGAGTCCTCATACTCCCATCACGACTTCTGTAGGAGGGGGTGATGCACCTCCTCCCCCACCTCCACCTGTCAGGACCACGACTGTCCCAATGCCCACTACTTCAGGCAGTGTTTCGATTCCTTTGATAGTTTCGATCACTGTTCCCTTCATTCAAAACGCGTCGGGCGCTCCCTTTTCATATGAGATGCCTGGTTTTGAATCAAACTTGGTTCTCACATTGTCTACTCTACATACCATGGGTCTTGGGGAAGGGAGCTCTAATGCTCCCCTACAAGGATCCACCACGAGCACCACTACCCCATTCAATGCCATTCCTTATAGTGGAGGTCACATCCCTCCTTCGTCCCCATCGCTCGGAGGTGTGTTTCAGCAGTCGATCAAACCTAATGCTAACTATAGTTTTTCTAGTGGAGGCAGCTTGGGACCTTCATCCTACACGACACTGATGGGATTAATTTCATTTTCTTTGTTTGGTGCATTTGGAAATAACATTTTTTCTTCGTCTGCTTTCTTGACTGGGGTCAACCCCAAATTTGGACAACCAAACCCTACGCAAGGCACCATTCTTTCGTAGGGAGCGATGACATGAGTTTAATCCACATGAGGTCTTTGGAATCCTTGGCAGGGATCGTTTCCCTCACAAGGGATGTTGGTTGGGGTAACCCCTTCCATACTCAATGGAACCCTAAGAAAAGTTCAATAACTATGCCAAGAGGGTCAACTGTGGGCATCCCCAGCTAAGGTTCTTGGAACACTACGTAGGGAGTGATCCCTGCGCAAGATATGCCATCTAAATTCAAGAACCAACCCATGTTGGAACAATAAATGCAAGTCCCCTTTGTTGGACAGGGCCATCATGGC
The DNA here is from genome assembly GCA_009831015.1 of Picea engelmannii. Lineage (NCBI taxonomy): Eukaryota > Viridiplantae > Streptophyta > Pinopsida > Pinales > Pinaceae > Picea > Picea engelmannii. Next base: position 105,035 of record ML811649.1, on the reverse strand, counting down.
ATTTACACAAACCCTAGCCAACAATCCAACTTTTCCTGGCAACCTGGTGCCAGTCAAAATCCAGGTCCCTCTTTTCATGTGAATACTCCACAACTGAGACTACCCTTTCTGGAAACTCTACATTTTCCAGACCTATCGAGATTGTTAAATGACTTAATTTTTCATGATCCGTGTTGGCCCCCCATGCTGACTAAGTTTCCTTCCGACATTCCTAAGTTTGAGGGAAATCCCGACGAAGATCTAGGTGATCACGTGATAACCTTTCACTTGTGGTGCTCATCCAACTCGTTGAAGGATGACTTCGTTTAGTTGCACCTATTTCAATGCACTCTTATACGGGGTGCAATGAAATGGTATATTGAGCTCGATAACTCAAAGTATTCTTACTTTAATGACCTGACTATGGTTTTCTTGAACCATTTCCAGTTGCCAGTGAGATAGGATGTTGGCACCGAGTTGTTGGCCAACTTCGAGAAGACAAAGGTTGATCATATCTCAGATCATATCTGAGAATGGTGACGACAAAAGAGTTTGATTAAAGTCAAGGTCCCTCCTACATTCTTGCTCGAGTTGTTCTTAAAGTCTTTAGTTCCTTGTGTGTCCAAAGACGTTGCAACGTCCGAGGTGTTTTCCGAAGAAGAAGCTATTATGAGAGTCCAACAGTTGGAACTGATTTAATCTCAGTCCGACATACTTTACGAGATCTTACCCAATGCACCATGATAAACTCTCGACAAAGACAAACAAAAGTCTGGGCCCCACATTGATGGAGTAATAGGCACATTGCAAAGCAAGTCCACATATATGTTGTCTAATCAATTACAACAATTATCAATTCAATAGACTGTGGCCAGCCAAACTCCTAGTTCGGCTTCCCTCGTAACCCAAACATCAGATGTACATAGTGTGCAATCGATGACTGCCAAGACCAACCAATAGACCGAGGGAAAGAAGAAACAAAAAAACAAGAAGGGTAAGGGGGATAAAAAGGCTGCTAACAATGTTGGCGAGGGAAAAAATGAAAAGAGAAAGATGACGTTTATGTGTAATATTTGCACGGATGACCACTTGACTCAGCTATGCCCTCGACTTATGGAAGCCTAAAAGCTACTGGCACAACAATATCCTGATGCGTTGACAAACCCTTTTCCACAAGGGCAAATATGACTCAATGTTTTTCATTCACGAGCGTGAATGGGGGCAGTAAGGGACCCCCAATGCCTAATCCAAACAACCTGACCACAAACATTTACATGATGAACGTCGAAGCTCATTTATCAACCAGGACTCGTGACTACGGAACGTTGGAATCCGTTGAGAAGGGAAAATAAGCCTCCAAACCATTGACTCCTCTTCAAATTGAGAGGATAGTGGGAGAAATAATGACTCACATCCCTAAAGGTGTGTTCAAGAAGGCTTCTCATAATCCAAACGCGAGGGCTGCTTAGAATTAATCCATCATGGAGGACCTGGCACATACCCCTTGTGTTATGTCTTCTCTCGAGGTTCTCCAAAGTTGACCCTCACAGAGAAAATCTCTCTTGTCCGCCTTGGGATCCATAGAGTCCAGTAACTCGAGAATGATTATTTTCAATCCAACAAAACTTAGACCTCCTCTTCCTCACCATGTCGCCTTTCATATAGTAGTGGCGTACACCACGAAATCGTTGACACAGAACATTTTCCATATGGTGGTTGATGAGGATGCCTCGACTTGCATGTTGTCGTTGGCATGTTGGAAGGGCATTGGCCAACTCGAGTTGTCTCCATCGCCCACGTTGTTGATGGATTTTGATGGTCGATCGTTCAGACCACGCAGTATAATTTCCTCTTTTCCCATGCAATTGGAGGTAAAATTATGTGTGTCAAGGTAGAAGTAGTCGATGCACCTCTCGACTACAATATTTTGTTAGGATGAAGTTGGACTTATGCAATGCATGTGGTTGTATCCACCTTTTTTCTGGTCTTATGTTTTTGACACAAAGGTCGGATTATAATTGTCAACCAATTGTCCTTCTCCCATCTTGACCCTTCATCGGGGGCATCCATGGTCTCGATGATTGATAACCTATAGCCAGGTACTGTCAACTTAGGTGCCAGATTTTTTTCATCATTGATGGAAACTTTTGATTATCCGCCACCTTCCAATGATGTAAGGTTTATTTCGGTTGTCCCCGACTAGCCGAAGGCTACAATTTTTCAAGTGACATCTTTTAAAATGAGCTACTTTCATGACCCATGGACTTTAGCTTCCCCATCTGCTTCAATGGAAGGGGTAGGGCACCTTGTCATGTCCATGCCCTTATCTTTTGTTGAGGTTGTGTACAGTGTTGTCCAACAAGCCTTGGCCAACCCTGATCTAACTCCCCTATAAGAGCTAGATCCAATTCTCAAGTCTATTTGGGCTCAGGACTCTCTCGCCGCTCATGACCCTTTGAACTTAATCTTTCCCTCTGACAAGGTGATTTTGGAGGAAATGACGGGTCTAGACAGACCTTGGTATGATATTCACCATAGATCTTATTTTCTTCCTGAGCTCAGGAGAATAGAGGTAGGAGAGTTTGTAATGACCATGAATGGAGATAGCCCTTGTCTTATTAACCCTCTGGCTATGCATAGAGTATATGTCGAGGGAAACCTGGAAATTATTGTTGAGATGATTCCTATCGATATCTCCAAAATCCTGGTGTCATGGAGAACTTCTTCGTCGCAACGGATTTCTCCCCTGAAGAGATTCAAATTTACATCGAATTATTTAAGGAGTTTTGCGACATTTTTACCTGGTCTTACGAGGAGATGCAAAGCATTGACCCACAAATTGTTGAACATGAAATAATGACTTATCCTGATGTCAAATCGGTCTGATAGAAGCTTCGCCTAGTTAATCCTCGCAAAGTAGTGACGATAAAGGTCGAAGTAGAGAAACTCCTCAAAGTTGGTTTCATCTACCCCGTGCAATTGACAGAATGGGTATCAAACCTGGTCCCTATCAACAAGAAATGGGGCATGATTCGTGTTTGTATGGATTTCTGTGATTTGAACAAAGCTTACCTGAAAGACAATTTTCCAACCCCGTTTATTGACCAAATCGTTGATGAATGCATGGGTTGTGAGGTCTTTTCTTTCATGGACTGTTTTTCGGGGTATAATCAGATTCAAATCAAACTTGAGGACCAACATAAGACAATTTTTATTTCTCCTTTGGGTACTTTTGCGTATCGAAAAATGCCTTTTGGACTGAAGAATACTGGAGTTACTTTTCAGCAGACCATGTCGTTTAATTTTCACAATCTCAAACACATAGTCAAGGCGTACCTGGATGATATCACATCACATTCTCACAAGAGATCTAATCATCCCACCCATTTACAACTAATCTTTGAGAAGTGTCGCTACTATCGGATTCACTTGAATTCAAACAAGTGCAGTTTTTGTGTGACATCAGGTCGTTTATTAGATTTCATCGTGTCAACAAAAGGGATCATGGTCGATCCTCTTAAGGTTGAGGAAATAGTTCAATTGCCTTCCCCACCCACAATTCCCTAGCTTTAGAGTTTACATAGGAAAGAAAACGTTCTTCGGCGTTTTGTTTCTAATTATGCCGAGATTACAAAAGGGTTCATGCGTATTTTAAAAAAGGGAGTCTCATTCTGTTGGGACGAAGCAACTCAGTGATCTTTTGATGCGTTGAAATGTGCTCTGATGTCTACCCCTCTCCTCATACCTTTTGATTACATCAAGGATTTCTTGTTATATGTGGTTGCAACAGAGTCCACAATCGACATGGTATTGGTACAGGAGGATGATGTGCTCAAAGAGCACGTTATTTATTATCTTAGTCGAGGCCTAGTTGGACCAGAACTATACTACTCGCATGTTGACAATCTCACTTTAGAAACTGTTCACGCTATTCAATGGTTATGTCACTATATGTTACTTCATAAGACCACCGCCATTGCCATCATCACCCCTTTCCAATATGTGTTAACGTGATGGGTCATCAGTGAAAAAATCAGTAGATGGATAGTTATCCTACAAGAGTTTGACTTGGATTTTGTTTCTGCAAAATCCTAAAAGTCCTTGGTATTCGTTGAGTTAATATTGGAACTGCCAGTCGAAAGGGGTGATATTTCACCCATAGACTCACCAATTAATGGAGATATTTTTCTAATCGCATATGCAGAACTCTGGTATGGAGATATACTTGTGTATCTCCAGACTTTGAAGTGCCCCGCTTTTGCCTCCCACCATGAGCGTCGATGAATACGACACCAAGCGCATAATTATCTCATCCTCGATGACACTTTGAATTGTCAAGGGGTGGATTTCATTCGTCGATGATGTCTTACTTGTCTTAAACAAATCTGTCACACCAAAGGGGTGGAAGCAAATCTTGTCTTAAACATCTATCACACTAGAGCATGTGGTGGTCATCTGTTTGGGTTGGAAACAACCCAAAATATTCTTTGCACAGGATACTTCTGGCCCTCATTAATCAAAGATTGTGTTGAGGCGGTCAAGAAGTGTCACCCATGCTAGATCTTTTGTCGAAAGATGCGGGCACATCCTGCTCCTATGTTCCTGATTATTGTTGTATGTCCCTTCACCAAGTGGGGGATTGATTTCACTACATGTCACCTGGCTTCCGCTAGGGGGCATCATTATATCATCATAACAGTCGACTACTTCACTAAGTGGGTCGAAGCTATGCCGACATTTAACAATGATGGGGAAACCACTGCCCTTTTCATTTTCAATTAGATAATATCTAGATTCGGTATCCTGAAGGAGATTGTCACTGATCATGGAAGTCACTTCCAGAATAGGATGATGACTAAATTAACATCAAATCTTGGGTTTAAACAAGAACATCCGTCAACCTATTACCTGCAAGCGAATGGTTAGGTAGAAGCTGTGAATAAGTCTCTCAATACTATTCTTCAGCAAACAATCAATTTGTCCAAGTTAAATTGGCATTTGATGTTATAATCGACATTGTGGGCTTATCGAACTCCTGTAAAGAGTGCTATTGGTTTTTCACCTTTTCAACTCGTCTACGGGTTGGAGGCAGTCTTACCCATTTAATGTCAAATCCCTTCTCTGAAGTTGGCAGTGGAAATACTGCCTGACACTACACCGCTTGAGAAATGTCTTTTATATCTCGAGCAGCTCGATGAGCAGCGTCAAGATGCAACCTTGGCTAATGAGGCTAATAAGCAAAGGGCCAAGTGTCAATATGATCGGTTCGTTCGCCCTCGGATTTTCTTTGAAGGCGATCTTGTCCTAGTCTATGAACAAGACAAAGATCCCTTAGGGGGAGGAAAGTTCAAACCCATGTGGTTCAGACCTTTCATTATGAAAGAGGTCTTAGAAAAGGGTGCTTAACATCTGGTTGATTTCGAGGTTAATGCCTTAACAAAGCTTAGAAATGGGCTCTACCTTAATAAATATTTCACTTAGGTTGCCCGCCTGAGCATGACTTCTTGTATATATGTATAGTTTTTAATACAATTTTGTATTTTTTGTTTTACAGACATATATTTATTTATGTTCTCTTTTTCACTGTGGCAGATGTCAAGTGAATTAAACGTTTATTTTGGGTTCGCGGATGACGCTAGTCGACACACTCAGAGGCTTGCTTCCACAACTTGGGTGATTTTTACACTTGATATCCAGTTGCTATCTTCTAGAGGTATTTTTTTGGGCGATGCAACCAATAATGTTGTTGAGTACAATGCAATGATATAATTACTACGTGATGCCTTGTCACATGGTATTTCTCACCTTTGGGTTTACTTAGATGCTCAATTGGTCGTGTCCTAGTTAAATGGGGTTTACCACATTTATGATCCCACTCTTCACCGATGATTCCTTAGGGTACGTCTCTTAGAACGATCTTTTAATTATATTACTTATATTCATGTTCCTAGGATATTTAATCATCTAACTGATTCTTTAGCTAAACAAGTTTTATATTGGCACGTTGCTCACATGTAAAAGTAAAACACACACATANATATATATATATATATATATATATATATATATATATATATATATATATATGTCCAAAAAATGTGAGTACAAAGTGGGTATGAAATCCTCGAAAGCAGCCAGTATACATCGTTGGGATTAAGCCCTCAAACACATAGTACAAAAAGTGCCCTCGACACATAAAGTGGTTTGACACTATCTAAGGTCTAGGCCTATTGGCACTTATGTAGTGCACAACGACATTCACAAGACGCCAAAATAATTGGACCCATGTCCTAGGAACCCCTACTACATGTGGTTGCATGGTAGGGGGAAGGTCCTCGATCTCTTCCATGTGTATTGCACGAGTGAGAGTCGTGAGGTTTCTCTCTACCCATCACAACACTCTCTCAGCCTCTCCGGCTAGGGGTCCTCCTACAGCTGTTGGTCCTCCTGCTCCTTCTGGTCTGGCCTCTGGTCGAGGATGATGCCTGGTTCTAGCAAAGTCTGTTGGCCAAACAGGTCCCACATTTGTACATAACAGATCTTTAAGTTAGTACTCTAACATACTCATAAAAAGGATAATATATATAATTTTTTTTTTTAAATTAACTTTAAAAAATGTGTTACCTATCTCGCCATGCTCCTCGCCAGGGGGCACGAGCATGTTAGGATCTCTAAGGAAACTAATACCTACATAGGGATAATCCTCTATCACTAGAATCTGAGGATCCCACTAGTTAAATAATTTATCATCAAAGGCCTCTTGGGTTCTTCCTCCACTCTGTCTAGGCAACAAAACTACCCACCTGCACAATGCTGGGAAGGAGGCAATATGCCCCCGTATTGTCTCTCTCGGGATTAGACTAGGCACTCTCTCTATCGAAGGAGCATAAGACTGCGTCGAACCCAAAGTTCTTGTTTGTCTGTCTACGACAATTTGTAAGTTGTCTCTTCATGCATACCAGCATGGTAGTACTCCAATCAAACATGATAGCCTCTAAAAACTAAACTGCACAATGCATCTATGCACGAGAGGCCTAATGGAGTGCTGCAAATCCTGTGATCCACCTAATCATGAATAAAATGATGCAAATGGAGAGGCTAGTAATCTTGTGAATCGACATATGAGAACCTACTTTCTCGGTGCCAACCTCACAATGCATCATGATGTAGTCCTCAATGTTATATGGCCCCAGAGGAAAAGTCCTCAATTTGACCGGTTCCCCTCTCTTAGAGAGGCCAGTCAGAAAGTAGATGTCCTCTGTGGTCGGGGTCAGTGATTGACCCTCCAACATAAAAGCCTCTGCATCAGGATGCCAATACTCCACTAGAGCATTGAGAAACCTAGGTTGTTCTTTCATGAACGAACATTGAAAAAATTTCCACAAGCCACATTGTTTTAGTGTAGCAATGGCCACTCGATCCTCCTCAACCAAAATATCCAGCTCCTCATGTTCTCTTTCCCTCCAGTGCACATACATCCTATAACACACAATTTGGTGAGGTTTTAGTTTTTTGGTTTTTTTTTTGAACTTCAAAGAGGGAGTACGCGGGTTGAGTATCACTCTACCTGCATACATACGCGAGTTGAGTGTGGACATCCCGCATACACGCAGTCACGACCCTTTTTCAAGGGAGAACCCCTCCTAAACATGAAATTAAAAGATTAAAGATGAACTAAAATGAAAGATGAGGTGATTTGTACTTACTTGGTCCAAGTGTGAAGGTTTTTCGTCCACCGTAGCTCCTTGAATTCACATTTTTGACAAAGGTTTCTTTTTTACCTTTTTACTATTTTCCAAATTACAATGGTAAAATGAGTTGTCTACCTCTATTTATAGACTTTTTTGGCCCTTTTTACCCTAATTGGGTCCCCTTTTTCACTTTTCATGACTTGGTGGCTACTTGAGTTCTCTTTTGAGTTATCTTTGGGCCATTCTGATGGACTTTTCCTTTTGGTTTGGTGATTTTCATGAGATGGGTTATATCTATATCATCCCATGATAAAAGTCATTTTTTCAACTTTTGCATATAGGCTAGGTTTTCACTCTCATCTTTCTACATAATGTTGACTTTTCCTCTTTTCCATAGGATTGATCCCACCGAAGTGTGACACAAAACCTTCTTTGTTGCTTTAGAAGTGTCGTAACTAGGTGGTAGAGACTACCTCTACATGGATGCCCTAGGTATATCCTTTGTTGCATTTTGGCATACATGCTGTGAGTTTTGTCTATAGGCTTGGGAGTCCTTGTTAGTCCCGCCATGATTACGCATTGAAGACTCATTCTTCTTTCTAGTAATCATTCTTGGCCTTACCCACGAGACTCCCTAATGAGCATGGTTTGTTGTCTTTCAAGCTAGCTTAAATTTTGAAAGTGACATCCAACGAGCTTGTATTTATTCTTTTCGATCTTGTATAGATTACTTGAGAAAAGAATCCTCCTCTAGAGTCTTCTTTAATCCCTTTTCAGACTCTCTAAAATTGAAAATATTGTCGAGCGATCTTGTTGCCCTTCACGCTCGCCAAACTCAAATTTGAAGGAACATCTGTCCAGCGGTAGTTTACCCCTTTTTCGGTCCTGATGGATAATTTTAGGAATAAAGGTATGCTCTAGGAACTTTAGTTCACTATAAGAGTATTCTTAGGCATAAGTTTTGTTGATTAAGGTTGGTTGTCATTGATGTCAACCCTTGAAGAAAGACCCGTAGCACAAAGTTTTGGGTAATGGACCCAATAGTGTTTGATGTAAATATGACTCATTATTGTTTTGTCATGGTTGATAAGAAGTAAATATGGATGAACTCCAAAGTGGTCCCCTTATGGTGAAAGCCCTCACAGAAAGATGCTTTGTGGAGTAAGAGAACCCATGTTTAATTATGGAATAATGAGATGAAGGAAAATGAATTTGTCAAGGAGAATATCCTAGATGGATAGTTCTTGTCATTTCATTTCCGGTGGTATGTGGAACGTCACATAATTCTTCACGGTTAGAGAGTTATGGCCATGAGAAGTTGGAGACCCCAGGTTTGGGTAATGAACCCAAGATTGTTTGATG
>ML811649.1:54608-72003 GCA_009831015.1 Picea engelmannii | reverse complement strand
TGCATATTTTGTGTTTGTATCTACCTTTTATGCCATGAGAGAGGCTCTAGGGGAAGAAGCTTATGAAAAACCCACTCTTGAGTCCTTTTGTGCTTCTTTGATTCGAGAGGAAGATAAGCTTGTACAATTTGGAGTGATCAACATTACAGGTCCCTCCAACAAAGCCTTAGTTGCCCAGCAGAAAGATAAACCCAAGTATCCCAAGAAGCAACATCCTCGCTACAATAACAAACAACATAAGGGTCCCAAACCTGCTCAGACAGCTTCAGCTCCTACTGGTGACAAAGGAGAAAAATATAAAAGTAAGAATACTAACACACATTGCAACTTTTGTGATAAAGATGGTCATGATGAGTCCAAATGTTTCAAGAAGATGGCAACTTTAGAAGCAGCGATGAAGAAGCACAACATTAGTATTGATTCTACTTCTTCTTCTCATGGACATGCACTTTTTGCTTCTGGTTTCTCCTTCAATTCAAATTCTACTACTACTTCTTCTGATGAGTGGCTTATTGATTCAGGAGCATCTTATCATATGGCTAAGGATAAAGCCATATTTTCTGCTCTAAATGAATGTAACACCAAGAAAATATTTATTGGTGATGATAGATCTCTTAGTGTTGTAGGATCTGGAACAATTCAAGTAGATAATGGTCATTTCAATGATGTATTATGTGTTCCAAGTCTTTCTTGTAACCTTCTACCAGTATATCAAATCACTCACTCAGGTGAAGGTAAAGCCGTAGAGTTTTCACCTCACCAAGTTGTAATCAAGGATCTAAAAGATCCTAAGCATGTTCTTGCAACTAGAATTGTTGATGATATTATCAGGTTGTACAAATTTGACAAATTTGGGTCATCAGCTTTTTCATCAATTTTTGTTGCTCATAGCGATGACTTGAACAAACTTTGGCATGAGCGGTTTGGTCATCTAAACTATCGCTCATTGCAGCAACTATGTAATCAATAGATGGTGACTGATCTTCCTCTTGTTTCATGCAGAGCTGGTGTTTCTGCCGGTTGTGTTCTCGACAAACATCATCGGGACAGTTTTGACAAACGTGCCTCTTGGCATGCCTCAGGTCCTTTGCAGCTTGTTCACAATGATTTGTGTTTTCCACTTTCTTCTCCTTCTTTTTCTGGGTGCAAGTATTTCTTAACTTTCATTGATGACATTTCTAGATGTACTTGGGTTTACTTCTTAAAACTCAAGAGTGAAGTTTTTGACAAGTTTTTGGTCTACAAGGCCCTTGTAGAAAAACAATCTGGACATCAAATTCAAAGGTTAGGGACAAATAATGGAGGCAAATATGTGAACAATAATTTTACAAGCTACTGCACTACACAGAGAATCCAAATGCAACACACTGTTCCATATACACCACAACAAAATGGTTTTGTTGAGAGAAAGAACCGCACATTAAAAGAAATGCCTAATTGTATGATCCAATCTAAGGGATTAAGTATAAAGTATTGGGTAGAAGCCATCAATGTGAAAATTACATAGTAAATCACACTCCCACAAAGGCTCTTAAAAATATAACACCGGAAGAAGCTTGGACTAAAATTAAACTAGATGTAAGTCACTTACATGTATTTGGCAATATAGCATGGGCTCACATTCCTGATGAGAAAAGGAAAGAATTGCAGCCTAAAAGTGAGAAGTGTATATTTGTTGGTTATTCTGAAGATGTCAAAGGTTACAGACTTCTTCAATCACATTGTAATGAAATTATTATTAGAAGAGATGTTAAATTTGATGAAAATATCTTGGCTTGCAAGCCTAATTCGATGATTGTGCCTTCTTCGGCCTACGAGCCATCTTCGATGTTTGTGCCTTATTATGATCTGGTTTCTTCTTCAGATGATGATAGTCAGGATGAAAATACACCTCCGCCTACTCACCCTCCTCTAGTTGAGTCCTTTGAACCTAAATCAACATCATCTCCACCGCTTCCTAGATGGGTCCATTCAACATGAGAAGCAACTAGTGATCTTGTCAGTGATCCTATTGGAATATTTTCAGGCAAGTGTGCTTGTCATTGATGCCAAGATCAGAGTATGCAGTGATGGAAAAATAGGGACAACGTAAGCTCAGAAGAGATAGTGTAGAGGTGCACAAAGAGTGCAAGAGTGTGTTTGTTTATTCGATGGCAAACAGGCAGGCAAGGAAGATCAGCAACATAGGGATAATTGCATGGAAAGATCAGAAGCGTAAACTCCATTTCAAAGTTTCGGATACCGGGCATTGGAGGAGTCAAGGAAGCAACTCACGACAAGAATGTCGAAACAGCTAAATGCGAAATGCCGGAATACGTTGTTCCGACTCCATATCAGAGTTTTGGATACTGGGAGATTGAGAAGTCAAGAGTCGAGACTCTTCAACATAGGAGTCTCAGAGTTGCGAAATACAGAATCCCGAAATCCCAAAAGAAGGAGACAGTTCTGGATACTGGGAGTTGAAGTGTTGAAACACTTCACCATAAGAGTCCCGGAATCATGAAATGAAAAACGATGAAATCCCGAAAGCAGAAGATAGTTTTGGATACCGAGATTTCAGATACCGGGAGTTGGGGATGTCAAGAACTCTTACTACAGGAATCTCGAAGTAGCGAAGTGCGAAAAGCCGAAAAGCTGATCTGACTCCATTTCGGAGTTTCGTAGACCGAGACTTGGAAGTGTCGAGAACATTCACATCAATAATGCCAAAATTGCGATATGCGAATTTGCGAAGTGATTTGGGCCGACAGATCCAGGAGGTGAATGTGGCAAACCACATCCAAAAGGATAGGTGGAAGACTATGACACATGGCACAATCAGACAACGACAAGTGTCAAGTTGTCTTGGCATTTCAGGTCACTGGAAATAAAAATTTTGAGTGACACGTGATAGCCACTCAGGTCACAACACGTCATCAAGTGATGCAAGACTGACCTCACTCCGGGAGTTTTTGATTTTGGAGTTTTAACTCCATCACTCCCCCAAAGTCCTGAAGGCTAAAGTACCAGGGTAGAGGATAGTCTTCCGATCACCACGGATCGAGGACCGTTGATTTGGATATTGAAGCACTTGTATGATTGAAGAATGGTCATATTCTAGTGGTCACATCGTCGAAGAACTGTAGAAGAGAGCTTGAAGCGGCAAGCTCCATTTCGGAGTTTCAGGGACCGCGACTTGGAGAGTCGAGATGCCTCACAACAGGAATCGCCGAAATGTGAAAACACCTTTTGGTGTAGGTTGTGGTCACAGCCATTGGTCACATCGATGAAAGATGGAGGAAGGAGCTAGTGCAACCAAGCTCCACTTCAGAGTTTCAGGGATCGGTACGTGAAGCATAAATAAACCTTAACCATAGGAATCATGAAATGCTGAAATGCGAAACGATGAAATAAACGCAAGACCCTACAGATTCCATCCAATGGTGCAGGCAATTTTGAATATGATCGGAGGGATAATGTTGCACTACACAGTGTAACTGCTAGAAATGACTGATGGTCTCTGCTAGAGGATGAGCTTGACTATGATGAAGAAGATGAAGACTCTCAACTACCAGAGGGGCCCAGGAATCTCAGCATAACACCCAGTGATGATGGACGCATGCGTTGAACCGCAAGATAAGCTGAAGGATTGCAATGATGATCAGGCAAAGCACTCGACATGTACAGAAGAGGCAAAACAGAGAGCAGGAAGGAAAAGAGTGGAGTGAAGTGAAGACCCCGATGTGGAGAACATTGGCGGTGTGAGAGCATGCAGAAGCATGGCGCATATTGCATGCACAAGGTGAACAAAGACTATAAGTATGCTGAACAAAGACGATATAGGAGTGGTTGTTGTTGAGTGTGATTGAGGTGTGAAGAAGGAGGCAGAGCGCAATAGCAGAAATGCACAAAAGAGGTGTGGTGCATTGAATGGTCATGGCACACAAAGCCGAAATGACAGAAGAACATAAAGTGTAAGAGGAGTGTGCAGAAGACATTGGTGCAGACAAAGAAGTGTAGTGTAACAGATCAGTGATGAAACTGGTAAGTTTTTGAAGAACTTTATATCACTGTAATAAGTGTTATTGGCAAAGATTTATATTTCAAGGTGGTAGGGAGGTGCTAGGGAGGACGGTTTTCCTCTGAGGTTCAAGTGGGTGCTTGAATGCAGGGAGTTGTAGCTTCCATACTGAATGTTCTATTGTTTACTTCCTTTCATTACTGTGATTTTCTTTAAGTGCTCTACAAAGAGTTTAAAAATATGCATAATTCTTTAAGCACAATAACAACTGATTCACCCCCCCCCCCTCAGTTGTCCAACAATTGGTATCAGAGCCGGCCCCTTTTATCTAAGGGTAGAACCTACATAATGGCCTTAAGTGCAGATGTCTAGGATGTGGTAGATATTGGTTATGTAAAGCCAGTTGTACTAGCTAATAAGGATGACAAGCTAGAATTCAGCTTCAACGCTAAGGCTATGAACGCTATCTTGAGTGGGCTTGCAGAAGCAGAATTCGTAAAAGTTATGCACCTAGGAACTACCAAAGAAATGTGGGACTGTTATCACTCCAGGAAACTCTCCTAGGCTGTAAGTCAGAGATGCCTGGTAACTAACTCTTTTTGGGAAATATTTTCTTAATAATTGATGTGGTTTTTGGATCAAAATGAATATCTAGGAACTGGACTGTGTGTTTAAGACTGTCTAGAGATATCAAATATCACAAGGCCTTCTAGGAATGCAATCAGACAAGGTTTGATTAAATGGAAGAGAAGATAGCTATTAAACCAGATTATACTCATATAAAACAAGCACAATGGGTTTAAGAACTAAGGAAATAACTTATGATTCTTAACTTAATCAATCATCTAGTGAGATGACAGTCACATGTAAATTGAATAAGCGCCAATAAAGAAATCATTCACTCATAAGATATCAGAGAACATAAAAGAAAAAGTTTGACAACACAACTGAAGGAAGCTTGCAATTTTTCATATATTAAGAATAAGTCTCTTGGTTATAGTAGCAGCATGTAGAACCCAAAATCGAACCCTTGGTTCATCTTCTATTCTAAGCTTTATAGCTTTACAAAAGTAGTTCTGGGATCCTAAAAACAAGGATCAGATATACTAAAAATAGTAACTCAAAATTCAGTTGCAAAAGAAGTGGGATACTTCCCCAAAATGAGGCCAATCCCAGATTTCTCTCTGTTGATTGTTGGTGTAGTGCATAACAGCTTCCCAAGGCTAAATGATGACTCTCAAATAGAGACCAAGTTGAATTTGTTGATGTGGCAAGGTGTCCTGTCTTAATTAAGGATGTCCAAAAGCCTTTGAAACATCTCCTTTCTCCACAATTGGTCAAAAATAACTCTTGGGCTAGACTTGATAATTCATTAGATGCTCATTTGAAAAGATCTCAAATCTTCTCATCGCAAAAATCTTTGATCTGTGTAAAAACTTGTCCATTCTGGACACACAGGCTTTCGGTGGTTAACTGGGAAAACTTCTGGGTGATTCATCTACTGAAAGTACCGCTTTCGGTGGTTAATGAACAGACATCCTGTTCGCCTAAATCACCGAAAGTTAAACTTTGAAGAAATTTCAAAATTGCAAAAATGTTTATCCTGGATCCTCTTTTAATGCTCAAGCTTTCTTAGATGTTGCAGCCCTGGTTCGTGCAGACCTACGAACTTCTGCTGGCTGTGTAGGGATTTCTGGCACATCCATTATAGTCGTGGCTAAATTAGACAAAGTGTCCAACCTAGTTTGCTCCTCTTCTGGTGATTTAAATTCTTTTAACTTAAGCCTCAGAATCCTGAGCTGCCTGTACAGTTTCATATTTTTTCTGATCAAAAGTTTGTTTCTATCTTTGATTTTTTCATGTTTTTCTTTAAGAGTTTGATTCATTTTAAACAGTTCTGCATTTCTGTCAGTGAGATATGTGTTGGCTTTTTTGATCACCCTCTCTAGGACTTCCATCTCATAAATTTGTTGTAGGAGATTGTTAATTTTCTGTGTTCTACCTTTCTTGGGCCTGCTTAAGGAGGATTCTGCTTCTGGCTGCCTATGGGTCTCTGGAGGACTTGTTGAAGGTAGATTTGAATGAAAAACTGCATCTTGTTTGATCTGCAAGTTATCCTATGTCTCTGCCACCCCCTGCTCTGATTCAGAGTCACTATAAGCTAGATTGAGAAGGTTTTTTCCTGTGGCAGGGTTTTTAGATTGTTTATCTTCAAACTATAATTTCCTCTTGATTCCTTCCTTCTTTCTAGGGGATGCTTTTATAGGATCTCTGGGTATTGAGATTCCTTTCCTTTTCCTGTGACTACTCTTGGGAGTAAGATCTTTTCTGCCTCTAGCCTTCTTAGTTTCTGCTTCTGGTGGTCTTTCTGTCTGAAATTCATTCGAAAACAAAAAGAAACCCCACTCAATTTGTTTCCTCTGCAGAGCTTCTCTCACAAGAAGAGTAATCAGCCCTTGATGTGATAATCTGCTGCTAACTTTAGCAGGCTGGGCTTTCACTTGTCTTGCCATCTTTGTCAGGGTTTTGTGAAAGAAGTAAGGCAGGTTTATCAGTCCTCTGCCTGTGAAATGATTCAGAAGTTTAAAATGGTAATACATTACCCTGTTGTAGCGCCCCTCACAAGTGATATACACCAAAATTACCTTCAACAGGGATTGCCACTTTGGTTCCAGATAGGACATGGGAATATCCTTCTTCCAGGTCAAAGCTTTATGCATTGGTAACAAATATGACCTGAATTCGACGTTTGATGGTGAGGTGGTTTTAAACCAACAGTCCCCCGTTCTGGATAACCCTGTGTATTCAGCAATGGCTGCTTCGTCGATGATAATCTCCTCCCTACCTATTTTAGCAATCCTTCCATCATAGGAGAGAGCAAAAGTTTCGGCCACCTGTTGGTGAAATGTTGTCAATTTCTCACAGTATGTAAAAAATCCAGTCTGTCTGAAACACTCTGCCACCTTCGGATGAGCTTCAAAATACCAAATTCCATCCACCTCGGATCTCAAAGCAGGACTTGCTTTTGACATGGATCGATGTTGAATGTGCCTGAAACTGTGGGAAATAAGATGTTCGGGAGGCAATGACTCTAGGAACTAGGAATACAGTCGATATCACTTATGAAAAACTGGTGGAATCGGGTGACAAAAGCATAGAATTATTGAATTCAAAAAAACACTGACCCAATTTCGGACGACAATTGAGCTGAGGATATGCCGAAACTTTAGATTTTCAGGGGCATTTTTATTTCTGAAAACTTGAAAGAGAATAGTTTCCGAACTTACCTGATAACCCGACCAGGCTTACTTGAATCAGGATGCTTGCTAAACTCAGTGACACTTTGACAATTGCCAGAGAAAGCAGGATCAAGATTTTTGAAAATACGATTTACTGATAAAATCACGAGCTTATGGCTGTCTTCAGCAATCTTCGGGATTCATAATAACTCATCGAGTTTTCAAATGAAGGAATGACCTGATAATGATGGCTGACGTACTTGCCACTGAAATAGAGGGTAGCTCCGTGCAATCATACCTGCCAATCACCGCCCTGTGTGGATTTGAAATGATCAATGCAGTTGATAAGACACAGGGGTTTCAAACCTCTTGGATGGACGCCACGAATGTGCATCAACTCCCGCATGGCGAGATTTCGACGGTTGTATTTCTAATCATTGCGCCAATCTTTGACAGCTGGCTTGTGTGAAAGCACGAGCTTTTATTTTTCCCATTCAAACACTTTCGGTGGTTACTCGCCTTGCTGCTTCGACCCCTCAACTGCCGAGAACAGAGACTTTCGGTGGTTAATGAGCACATTGGAGGCTCGCCTAAACCACCGAAACCTGATATTTTGAACTTTTCTTGATCGAACCAAAATCAAAACTTCTTTTGAGCTTGTTTTCAAAATAAAGACTCTCTAACCTACTTACAAAAATTTTGACATAAAATTTAGATCATAACCTATCACCTCAAAAAGAAAATAAAATTCACCAATTTATTTTGAGGAGATAACAGGGAAAAACTCATTAGCAGTTATGGTAATGAGAAGGTAAAGGATGCCAAGCTTCAAATCTACAGAGTACAGTTTGAACAGATGAAGATGAAAGAAGAGGAAACTATTGGAAAATACTTTCTAAGAGTTGAAGAACTGGTAAATGCAATGAGAGCACTTGGTGAAAAAATTGAGGATCATAAAATTTTGAGATCTCTACCAGATAGGTTCAACCCTAAGGTCTCTTCTATAGAAGAACTTAATGATCTAAAAACCTTAGAGTTTGATAAACTTCTAGGAACATTGACTGCATATGAAATGAGAATAGTTAAAGATAAACCCACCTCTAGAGAAGCATCATTTAAAGCAGACAAGAACGAGGATTCCGAGACTGATGAAATTGAAGCAAAATTTTTAAGAGACTGAAGAAGGGATCAGGAAAATACAAAGGTAAACTACCTTTCAAATGTTTCAACTGTGGTAAGATAGGTCATTTTGCAAATAAATGTCCTCACAAAGGAAACGATGAGACATGTGATGATGAGGAGAAGCACAAACATAGAAATTTCTTTAAAGAGAATAATTTTAAGAAGAAAAGTCTTTGTGTAAACAATGATGATGATCCTTCAGATGATGAAGACAATGAATCCCCTATTGAAGATAAACTAAATGACTTCATACTTATGGCCAAAGAGGATTATGATAATCAAAACACATGAAGTGAGGCTAATGAAGAAGAAGTTGTGGTTGATATGGAAGGAGAACTGATCAGTGCACTGGAAGAGATTAATAGACTCAGAATTAAGAATAGAAAGAAAAAACAATTGTCGATACAGTTTGTGAAAGACAATAAGCAGTCTGATGAAGAATTTTCCCTGCTAAAAGTAGAATTAGAAGAGGCAAAGAAAATCGAGGACATTCTGAAACAAAAGTTATTAGAAAAGAAGGCAAGATGTAAAGCTCTGGAAGAAGAAGTAGTGAAAACTAGGAAAGAGTTGGAGAAGTTTCAAGCCTTGTATCATCAGAATCTGTCAAGTATCAAAGCCTCTGAAGAATTAGCCACCATTCTGAATCAACAAAGGAATCCAAAGATGAAAACTGGTTTGGGTTATGAAGAGGGATCAAGTAGTGGTCAGCCAAGAAACCAAGAATCTATCAAGTTTGTCAAAACTACAACCAATGACAACAACAAACCTGCAGAAACAAAGGAAGACAATCAGTTGTCGAGGATGAGTAAAGAAAAAGGTGCCAAGACTGAATCTGTAGAAAGAAATAATGCACTCCCTGCTTAAGGAAATCATCAGCATGGAAAAAATCAATCTATTCAAAGAAGACAACCATTTTCCAGGTACCAATGTTTTTTCTATGGATATTGTTTCTTTTGTTCTAACTTTGGTCACAAAGATGCAAACTTTTCTTTAAAATTAAATTATGAGCAATCAAGACATTCAAGGTATAGATATCTGCCACAACAAAGAATGAGGCAGCTAAGTAACAAACCACCACAGACTACAAATCACTTGATGGATGGGAAAAGGACACGGGTTAAGCATAACAATCGTTATGATCCTTTATTTAACGAACCAGAATGTTACATTTGTCATAACTATGGACATAAATCTGTTGACTGTCGCTTAAGGAACTATGAACCAGATTTGAATTCCCTTGCTGAAAATGTCAAGGTTTGGAAGAAGAAAGAAAGTGACAAGTATGGATTAGTGTTGTCAGCTCAAAGACAAACGAAACCTTGGTATATAGACAGTGGATGCTCCAAACATATGAAGGGAGACAAAGGTAAGTTTCTATCTCTAAGTGAAAGCAAATCAGGAAATGTAACCTTTGGAAATGATGCTCCAGGTAAAATAAAGGGTAAAGGGATGGTGAGTTTGAGTAATGGAAAAGGAAAATCCCAAGATGTTTTGCTTGTAGATGGGCTAAAACATAATCTGCTAAGTGTAAGTCAAATGTGTGACAGAGGATGCGAAGTGGTGTTCACGTCCAAGGACTGCAAGATAAAGTCTGCAAACTCAGGACAAGTGGTGGCCAAAGGCATAAGGACATAAAATAATGTATATGTGCTGAAAGAAGATAGAGAAGAGTCTCATCTAAGCAAACATGATGAAAGCTAGTTATGGCATAGGAGACTTGGACATCTAAACTTTGACCACTTAATCAAGCTCAAAAATCTTGAGGCAGTAAAAGATCTTCCGAGAATATCAAAGCCCCAAGACTCTATGTGTAAACCCTACCAAGTAGGAAAGCTAACCAGGACACAGTTTAAGTCCAAGAGCTTTACTTCAATAGAGAAACCACTCCAACTAGTTCATATGGATTTATGTGGACCATCAAGACAGGAAGGCACAGGGAAAGAAAACTGCTTCATCCGGATCATTGATGATTACTCCAGACTTACTTGGGTTGCCTTTCTCAAGGAAAAAGCTGAAGCATTTGAGAAGTTTAAAATATTTAAGGCTTTGACTGAGAATCAAACATGCAAGAGGTTAAAGGCAGTAAGATCTGATAGAGGAGGAGAATTTATGTGAAGTGATTTCAAGGAATTATGTGATAAGCATGGGATCAAGAGAGAATACACAATCCCAATAACTCCACAACAAAATGGAGTTGTTGAGAGGCAAAATAGAACAATGCAACAAATGGCCAGGTCAATGATGAATGAGAAGAACATTGGTCAAACCTACTGGGTAGAAGCAATAAACACAACAGTCCATGTTCTTAACAAAGCCCACCTCAGACCACAAAGTGACAAGACACCATATGAACAGTGGTATGGGAGACCTGCTTCAATCAAACCCTTCAAAGTCTTTGGGAGTAAATGTTACATAAAGAATAATGATGAGAACCTTGGAAAATATGATAACAGGGCTAATGAAGATATATTCTTAGGGTATGATACAAATAGTAAAGGATACAGATGCTATAATAAGAGGCTGCATAAAATGTTTGACTATATTGACGTAAAATTTGATGAAGGAATCCCAACAAGAGAAGTGTACAAAAATGAATCTTCTACAGAGGACACAACTGAAGATGAAGATGAACAGATCCAAGAATAAGAAAACAAAGACTCTGAATCATATGAAGACACAGATACTCATACAGACTCAAATCAGCAGACAACTTCAAACTCCTCCTCCAGAATCACTCAAAAGAATCATCGTGCAAGTCAGATAATTGGTGAAAAAGACAAAGGTGTACAAACCAGGAGAAAGATAATAAAGAACACCGAGCAATGACATATAGATTTCATATCCATGCTGAAACCCAATAACTTTAATGAAGCTAGCAAAGATGACCATTGGGTTAAAGCAATGAATGATGAACTTGATCAGATTGAGAAAAACAATACGTGGGAGATGGTTCATAGACCAGAAGGTAAAAATATCATTGGTTCCAAATGGATCTTTAAGAATAAGTTGAATGAGAAGGGACAAGTTGTAAGGAACAAAGCAAGATTGTTCTGTAAAGGCTATGCTCAAATAGAAGGACTGTATTTTGATGAAACATTTGCGCACGTAGCAAGGTTAGAAGCTATCAGAATATTTCTTGCCTATGCTTGTCATAAAAGGTTTAAAGTCTATCAAATGGATGTCAAGTCAGCTTTTCTGAATGGAGATTTAAATGAAGAAGTCTATATGGAACAACCAGAGGGTTTCAAACTGTCTAATAACCCTGACTTAGTATGCAAGCTGAAGAAAGCTTTATATGGGTTAAAACAAGCCCCTCGTGCCTGGTATCACAGACTGGATACGTATCTCAAAGACAAAGGGTTCAAGAGAGGAACAATTGACAACAATATATATATCAAAACAGAGGATAATGATTTGCTCATCATGTTGGTCTATGTAGATGATATCATCTTCGGATGTAATAAGGACTCATTGGTAAAATCGTTTGCTTCTGTCATGGAGTCTGAGTTTGAAATTTCTATGATAGGTGAACTGCCATTTTTTCTTGGTCTGCAAATTACTCAGGGGTCTGAAGGGATGTTCATTTCTCAAGAAAAATATCTAAGAGAAATGTTGAAAAGGTTTCAAATGGAAGATTCTAAACATGTGGGTACACCTATGGTTACTGGATGCAAATTAAGAAAGGATGATGACTCACCTGATGTTGATCAAAGTTCATATAGGTCAATGATAGGCAGCCTGTTGTACATCACAACATCTTGCCCAGACATAATGCATGCTGTTGGAATGGTAGGAAGATATCAATCTGCACCTAAACAGAGTCATTTGCAAGCTGTCAAAAGGATATTCAAGTATTTGAAAGAAACACTGATTTATGGTTTGTGGTATCCCAGAAATCAGAATTTTCAGTTAACTGCTTATTCAAATGCAGATTGGGCAAACTGTGTTGATGAGAGAAAAATCACCAGTGGAGGAGCATTCTTCCTGGGTGACTCATTAGTATCATGGCTTAGTAAAAAGTAAGGTCCCATTTCTTTATCAACTACAGAGGTAGAGTACATTGCTACTGCTACCTGTTGCACCCAGGTATTATAGATGATTCAGACACTTGCAGACTTGGAGGTAAAATACGCTGCACCGATCCCAATTCATTGTGATAACACTAGTGCCATTAGTGTGTCTAATAATCCTGTATTCCACTCCAAGACCAAGCACATTTCCATAAAATACCATTTTCTGAGAGAGTAGGTCACCAATTAGGTTGTTCAGGTCCATTACATTCCAACCACAGAAAAAATTGCATACATCTTTACTAAACCCCTAGCCAAGACACCATTTGAATATCTCTGACAAAAGCTGGGTGTCATCCCGTCTCACACCTAAGAGATTCCATCCTGTTAGGGGGAGCCTTGTATGGATTGAATATCTGATACCTCCTAAAAATACTGCAACAACTTAGGGGGATCATGTTTTCTTTGACATTGATGTCAAAGGGGGAGAAAAGGAGTGGTTCGGACCGAATGCTATAGTTGGAGGTCCAAACAATTTAGCACAGTAATTCAAGGTTGCCATCAATGCCAAAGGGGGAGATTGTTGGCATGTTTTCAGGCAGGTGTGCTTGTCATTGATGGCAAGATCAGAGCATGCAGCGATGGCAAAACAGGGAAAACATAAGCTCAGAAGAGATAGTGCAGAGGTGCATGAAGAGTGCAAGAGTGTGCTTGTTTATTTGATGGCAAACAGATAGGTAAGGAAAATCAACAACGCAGGGATAATTGCATGGAAAGATCAGAAGCGTAAACTCCATTTTGAAGTTTCAGATACTGGGCGTTGGAGGAGTCAAGGAAGCAACTCACGACAAGGATGTCGAAATGACGAAATGTGAAATGCCAGAATACATTGATCTGACTCCATTTCGGAGTTTCGAATACCGGGAGATTGAGAAGTCAAGAGTCGAGACTCTTCAACAAAGGAGTCCCGGAGTTGTGAAATCCAGAATCCCGAAATCTCGAAAGCAGGAGATAGTTCCGGATACCGGGAGTTGAAGTGTCGAAACACTTCACCACAGGAGTCCCAGAATCATGAAATGCGAAACGACGAAATCCTGAAAGAAGGAGATAGTTTTTGATACTGATATTTCGGATACCGGGAGTTGGGGATGTCAAGAACTCTTACTACAAGAATCCTGAAGTAGCGAAGTGAGAAAATCCGAAAAGCTAATCTGACTCCATTTCGGAGTTTCGTAGACCAGGACTTGGAAGTGTCAAGAACATTCACATCAAGAATGCCAAAATTGTGATATGCGAAATCGTGAAGTGATCTGGGCCAACAGATCTAGGAGGTGAATGTGGTAGACCATGTCAGAAAGGATAGGTGGAAGACTATGACATGTGGCACGATCAGACAATGACAAGTGTCAAGTTGATTTGGCATTTCAGGCCACTGGAAATCACAATTCTGAGTGACACGTGACAACCACTCGAGTCAAGACACGTCATCGAGTGACGCAAGACTAACCTCACTCCGGGAGTTTTTGCTTCGGGAGTTGTAACTCCATCACTCCCCCAAAGTCCCGAAGGATGAAGTACCAGGGTAGAGGATAGTCGTCCGATCACCACGGATTAAGGACCGTTGATCTGGATATCGAAGCGCTTGTATGATCGGAGAGTGGTCATATTCCGGTGGTCACATTGTTGAAGAACTGTAGAAGAGAGCTTGAAGCGGAAAACTCCATTTCGGAGTTTCTGGGACTGCGACTTAGAGAGTTGAGATGCCTCACAATAGGAATCACTAAAATGCGAAAACACCTTTTGGTGTAGGCTATGGTCACAACCATTGGTCACATCGGCAGAAGATGGAGGAAGGAGTTAGTGCAACCAAGCTCCATTTAGGAGTTTCGGGGATCGATACGTGAAGCATAAAGAAACCTTAACCACAGGAATCGTGAAATGCCGAAATGCGAAACGAAAAAATAAATGCATGACCCTACGGATTCCATCCAATGGTGCAGGTGATTTTGAATATGATCAGAGGGCTACTGTTGCACTTCACAGTGTAACTGCTAGAAACAACTAATGGTCTCTGCCAGAGGATGAGCTCGACTATGATGAAGAAGACGAAGAGTCTCAACTGCCAGACAGGCCAAGGAATCTCAGCATAACACCCAGTGATGATTGACACATGGGTTGAACCGCCAGAGAAGCTAAAGGATTGCAATGATGATCAAGCAGAGCACTCGACATGTACAAAAGAGGTAGAACAGAGAGCAGGAGGGAAAAGAGTGGAGTGAAGTGGAGACCCTGATGTGGAGAACATTGGTGGTGTGAGAGCATGCAGAAGCATGGCGCATATTGCATGCACAAGGTGAACATAGACTATAAGTATGCTAAACAAAGAAGAGATAGGAGTGGTTTCTTTTGAGTGTGATTGAGGTGTGAAGAAGGAGGCAAAGCGCAGTAGTAGAAATGCATAGAAGAGGTGTGGTGCATTGAATGGACATGGCACATAGAGCTGAAATGGAAGAAGAACATAAAGCGTAAGAGGAGTGTGCAGAAGACACTGGTGTAGACAGAGCAGATCAGTGTAGCAGATCAGTGATGAGACTGGTAAGTTTTTGAAGAACTTTATAGCACTGTAATAAGTGTTATTGGCAAAGATTTATATTTCAGGGTGGTAGGGAGGTGCTAGGGAGGATGACTGTCCTCTGAGGTTCAAGTGGGTGCTTGAACGCAGGGAGTTGTAGCTTCCATCTGGTTGCAGCCAGAGAAACCAAGGTGGCAGGGTGGTGCAAGGGAGAACTGTTGTTCTCTGTTATGTAGGTTGGTGCATGTTTAACTAGAAGTTGGTGCTTCCATCCAAGGAGCTGGAACATTTAGGGAGTTGGTGCTTCCTTCTAGTGGGTGCTAGAGAAACCAGGGAGTCAGTGCTTCCTTCTAGTGGGTGCTAGAGAATCCAGAGAGTTGGTGCTCTCAGCAAGTAGCAGCTTGCAAAATAGAGGTTGTAGCTTCATTATGAGTTGGTGCTCATAAGTATGATAATGTACAGAATGTAAAGTATACTTATCATATAAAGAAGAAGAGGTTTTTACCCTTAATGGGTTTCCTCAGGAAATATCTGTTTCTGTGTATCTCATATGTGTGAATGATGCTGAACGTTCTATTGTTTACTTCCTTGCATTACTGTGATTGTCTTTAAGTGCTCTACAAAGAGTTTAAAAATAATCATAATTGTTTAATCACGGTAACAACTGATTCACCCCCCCCCCCCTCTCAGTTATCTAACAGATCCTTCATATCAACGTCGGACACGTTCACAGTTCCAATGANCAGGTCATCTAGATTGGGATACAACAATGAATGAAGAGTATTGTTCTTTAATGGCAAATGATAATTGGGATCTTTTACCTCTTCCAAATGGAAGAAAACTTGTTAGATGCAAATGGGTCTACAGAACTAAGTATGCATCAGATGGAAGTCTTGAAAGACACAAGGCTTGGTTAGTTGCCAAAGTATTTTCCCAAGTTGAAGGAATTGACTATAATGAAACCTTTGCCTCTATAGAAAAAATGAATTCCATTTGCCTTGTTCTTTCCCTTGATGCCTCACATAAATGGGAGGTCCATCAGATGGATGTTAAATCTCCCTTCTTGCACGGATATTCGCAAGAATAAATCTACATGGAACAACCTCTTGGCTATGTCCAGAATGAATCTAGCCTTGTTTATCACCTCAAGAAATCTCTTTTTGGTCTCAAGCAAGCTCCCCGAGCTTGGTATGCCAAAATGGATAGCTTTCTTATTACCACTGGGTTCTCTAGATGCCATTGTGATCCTAATGTATATACCAAGAAAGTAGGAAGCCATCTCATAATCCTTGTCCTTTATGTTGATGACCTTATCCTTACTGGTAGTCACTCAAAACTTTTAAACCATGTGAAAACCAGCTTTAAGAAGAAATTTGAAATGACAAACTTAGGCTTTTTGCACTATTTCCTTGGCCTCCAAGTTTTGCTAACCAATGAAGGAATTTTTCTTTCCCAATCTAAGTATGCTTGTGACCTTCTTTGTCGCTTTCACATGGACAATTGTAAACCAACCCCTTCTCCCTTCTAGTTTGGAGTCAAGCTTTCAGCCACCTATACTTATCTTGAAGTTGATTCCACCCTATATCGTCAGTTAGTTGGTAGCCTCTTATACTTGACTCATACCCGTCCTGATCTTTCCTTTGTTGTTGGTCTTGTTGCCCAATATATGAAAACACCCCATGAAAGCCATTGGAAAGTAGCTAAAACGATACTTCGCTATGTTTGTGGTACAGTTCAGTTTGGGATACATTACAGTTCAGGGGGGACTCCTTTATTGGTTGGTTTCATTCATTCAGATTGGGTCGACGACCCTGATGATCAGAAGTCTACTGCAGGTTATGTTTTCAGCCTTGGTTCAGGACTTGTCACTTGGGCCTGTAAGAAACAACAAGCTATTGCACTTTCTTCAACAGAAGCAGAGTACTGAGTAGCGGTAAATGCAAGTCAGGAAGCCCTGTGGCTTTGACAGATCCTTTTAGAGTTTGGATTCCAGCACCAGTATCCGACCAGCCTTTGGTGTGACAATCAGAGTGCCATCAAGATCGCTAAAGACCCAATTCAACATCAGTGTAGCAAGCACATCGAGCTACACATGCACTTCATCAGAAAGCTCATTCATGATCAAGTTATTGAAGTGCTCTTTTGCCCTACAAAATATCAAGTTGCAGATGTTTTCACAAATTCTCTTACAGAAGCGAAGTTTTCCAAACTTCAGTCTATGTTAGGAGTTTAGGAAGTTTTCATTAATGGGGGATAGGATCTAATGCCTCCTTCCTTCTCCTATTGTGTCACTATTGTAAATCCTTCAATCCTATCCCAAGTTGTTCTTAAGGCGGGATGTTAGGATATTTAGACACTTAGGAGTTAGTTAAGATCTACTTGGTCTAATATG
>ML811649.1:20415-40921 GCA_009831015.1 Picea engelmannii | reverse complement strand
CTTATGACCTTTTCTGTTTCTGATTCAACCAAACAAACCAACAGGAAGCCAAGTGGGTCCTTCCAATACAATTGTCTTTCGGATATACAATATTTGACCCCATGTAGCTTCAGCGTTCTGGCTTTAGATGGGGTCAAGTCACTCGAACACTTAAAGGTCAAGAGGTAGGACACTATGTCTTTGTACCAATATGATGAAGCAAACTTCTCTTCGATTCTGTTTTCAATTATTTGTTCATCGAGTTCGTTAATGTCCACACACTCTTCACCTCCCTGTAAGCCATTTATTCCAAGAGCTCTGAAATTTGATTCAGCTAAGAGTTTAGTTAAACCTTGCCCCTTTACTAGTTTCGTTGGTTTTATCTCCAAGTCAAATTCCTGGATTTTGACAAGCCACCGTCCTCTTTTGCCATCACTATTGGACTAAACCAAAATGTCTTTTACGGAGCTAGTGGGTACGTACGTAATTACCTTGGAATGCAACACATAAGTTCTGAAAGCCTTTAACACCTTCACCATAGTGTTGTCGCAAGAGTTGACTCTAGGCTGTAATAGAGCCAAGCCATAGCACATTTTTAAAAGAAAAATTTGTTTGTTGTTCAGAGCTTGACTTGGGTTGTAGCAAGCCAATCCCTAAAAATTGATTTAAAGTGTACTTATGACCTAATACACTCAAAGAGAGTTCTATCAACAGCCAAGGGCTCTTTACTCAGGAATATTCAGTAATCACAGTAAGAAGGCCAGATTTCTTATCAGAGAATATTTTTTATAAGGTTGGGGGTTGCACAGGTTTAAAAAGACCTATTGGGCGATGGAGTCAAGTGAAAGCCAAAGAAAAGAGATAATGGCAGTGATCATATTACTTGCAAAAAATGAGGCAAAGTAAGTCTATCTTTCAGTAATTGATAATCATGATAAAGTAGCAGAAAAAGAAAAGGAAAAGACCATCACAGTGAAAGCATCTATCAAGGATGAATTTTCACTACAACTTTAGAGGAAAAATACTGAAGGATAATAACTAGATACAAGCACTTATCTTGAGTGAATTTTGACTAGTCATCATTGAAACAGAACAGCTATCAACTGTGTGTAAGGAGCATGTAAAATGAATTCCAAACAGATTTTAACTCAGTCGATAAAGGAACAGATAGATAATATGTCAATGACAAAAAGAGAACATACTGAAAGAATTGACCGTGATGAATCTCACAATATCAAGTGAACATGTCTCTTCTGTATTACTCCATTTCGGGCTTTCAAAATAACTCCGCGTTCAAAAGGAGCTCTCTCCAAAAGAGCTTTCCCCCCGAACCCCATTCCCTTATTACAATGGATGAACCTTTATATAAATTCCCTCTCTCAAGGAGGTTGAATCCGCGTCATAGGATACCTAACAGAAAATGAACTAACTTCAACCGTCTTTAACTAATCATAACAGTGATCCGAACTAATTTTAAAAGCACAAACAAAATCTTAATTTCCAGGGAACTGTCTATAACAGTGTATGCAATTGATTCGCCTCCATGTGCAAATATATTTGAAGTTGTCGAGAGTTCATAATGAATAAACAGATCAACAATAGGAATATCAAGACCACGAGCAGCTACATTAGTAGCAATTAACACATTAAAATGTCCCTTGCGAAAGCCAGCAAGAGTCTTCTTCTCATTGATGCTGTAAAATATTACCGTGCAAAGGTTCACAGGAAAGGACCCGACCCAATGCCACTGACAGACTATCTGTATCTCGCTTTGTTTGACTGAAAACGATACATTTCCCCCCTTTAGCATATTCAGTTATCAATGGGTTGATAATGTAGCGTTTCCTATAGGTGAATGTGGCGATAGATTAAAGTGATATTCCGTCTGCCAACATCTGAGATGATTCACCAACAAGATCAGTAACAATAGGACCATTAAAATATTTCCTCGAAAGCCTCTACACCCAGACAGACATTGTAGCAGAAAAAAGCATACTCTAGCATTTTTTTGGCAATCTCTACATAATCACCTCAACGTCTTCATCAGAGCTCACATTTAGTATCTGGTCAACCTCATCCAAAACAATAAACTGTACTTTTGACAAAACTAGTGCACCTTGATTGCTCAGATCAATAATGCGACCAGGTGTTCCGACAACAATATCTAAACCTTTTCCAAGAACATTGATTTGGCTCATTATAGGTAAACCCCCATAACAACCTGGAGAAGATTCTTTATCAACCTGTTTTGCAAGTTCTCGTGTTCGAGCCAAAACGAGTGCCAAGGGATATGACCCACGCTCATTTTTACGGTTGAATGATTTTGTCCAGGATTAAGATTCCAAAGGCGAGAGTTTTTCTAGTTCCATTACAGGCTCTGCGATTTAATGCCAGTCAAACTCTGTGTGTGAAAATTAACAAACGGAACCCTACCCGTCAGGCGCAATGATTGGAATCATGATTTCAGCTTTCGGATTTTCGGAGTGAAAGAGGAGAAGCTCATTCTTTTGCCAGTTAACTTTCCGAAAACGGAATTGTGTCTGGAACTTTGTCGATCGACGTTTTATACTTAAGACGATACCTCAATCCCTCTGCGTTTGGGCGTTTGGGTGTTAGCTAGAACCCTGATTTCGGGTTTCGAGAAAGAAAAAGTAGTCAATCCAAACTTTAATTCGGCCGAATTTCCGAAATATAGCTCGGCATAAACTTTGTGTGGGTCCTCTTCGTGAAATCTCTTGCATGCGGCCATGAGGGTTAGATTGTTCCTGTACGTCCTTTACTGGCAATGATGCCTCTGCCATTATGCCCGCTTTGCTACATTCCTGTGTTTGTAATTGTTTATCGACTGTCATTTGACACAGGGTTGCCCCATTCAACCGTCGCCCGATAAAATGAGAAGGCTCTTTAAGCCACCCTTGTATTCCTCACAATTGATATAGTAAAGTTTCTCATACTCTGCATGATAGATATTTCCCTTGTCAAAAACTCCTGTATAAAACTTCTTCACGATTTCTTCATGGCTAGGATTTGTTGTGCGAATGAACTTGTCATAAGTGATGTCCAGATCTTTCCACAATGCTCGGTAATCACATGCGTTTTGATTGTAGTGGTATTTCAGGTTTTGACCTTTAGTAGCAACAACTATGGAAATTTTCTCTCCATGCTCATTTGTTCCTGTTATGAAAACTACCTTTTTTCCTTATAATATCCGGGAGTGGGCCATGATATCGGCTACATTTTTATTTCTTTGTATAACTTTTCCAAACACAACATACTGACCATCCAACCAGCATGCTTTCACAGTTGTGATAAAAAATTGAGATTCGTTAGAATCAGGCCCTGAATTTCCCATGGAAACCACACCCGCATTGGAATGCTTCAGCTTGAAATTTTCATCAGGAAAATTGCCTCCATAAATTGACTCACTACCGCTACCATCTCCAAATATTATATCTCCAGTTTGAATCATGAAACCATGTATGATATGATGGAAAGGAGTCGTTATAATGCAAATATTTTGCAATTGTTTCTTTACCTTTCTCCCCTGTGCGAAGAGCTCGAAAGTTTTCCACTAATTGGGTACGACCTTACCATACAAACAAATAACAATCCGACCAAAACGTCGTCCATTGAAATACTCCCATGCAACGAGGAAAATAATAAACTAATATGGGAAGACATGTGTCTCCATTCGACCATGCTGCATAAGACGGAAGAGCAACTTCTTTCCAGGACTTTGGAATCAGATATATAAAGCTGCTAGGTTTGTTTCTTTTATATTAGGACAAAGGTTCTTGATATAAAGTACCTATGCTAGATAAGATATATAGTCAAAGACCATGACATCATATAAGAATGAAAATGAAATCCACACCTCTTGCATGAGAAGGAATACCAGGTGTATAATTAGTGAATTTTCCACCTCACATTTCTCGGATCTCATCTTCTGATAGCTTGTTTGATAAAATCTCCATTTCTGAAATATTGTCTTCAATGAAATTACTTAGGTTTGGTACTTGCAATTGTGCTTTGCATTCTGTACTGCTTACTTTCAAAAATTTCACATACATTTGGAGGCTTATTCAGTTCAGCATCATTGTTATTTGAGGAACGTCGATATTTTCAACACAAAAAACCAGCGCGCATACAAAAAACCCTACAAGGCCTTCAACAATCTGATGCAAGTTAGAGATAATTTGGAAATAAGTTTGATGCGATTCTCAAACACATTGGGATGAAAACACTGAGTAGAGCAATTTCCAAATCTATTACAACATAGGCTCCATCTAGGGATGGTACTTTCCCGTAAAGTGCCAAGAACAGTAGACCACGTGCCTGCATCAATAAAGTGACCTGCAAAAACTCTGAACCTCGTCACTTAGCGTCTTGCAACGATCCAAGCAGCGGAGGAATTCGACATTTGAGATCAATGGAGTCGCCAACGAAAACATGTAGAGTCTATGAACCAAGGAGTCGCCAAGTGAACAATCACAGCCAACCGAACATCTATCCCGTGTTCACCAACAAGAAATAGATCCAAACCTTTGTCGTATCCCAGGGAAGATAACTTTGTCCTCCGTCCCCGGCAACAACGCCAAAAAATGTTGTCACGAGAGTTGACTCTAGGATGTAATAGAGCCAAGCCTTAGCACATTTTTAAAAGAAAAATTTATTTGTTGTTCGGAGCTTGACTTGGGTTGCAGCAAGCCAATCCCTGAAAATTGATTTAGAGTGTACTTGTGACCTAATACACTCAAAGAGAGTTCTCTCAACAGCCAAGGGCTCTTTACTCAAGAATATTCAATAATCACAGTAAGAAGGCCAAATTTCTTATCAGAGAAGATTTTTTATGAGGTTGGGGGTTGCACAGGTTTAAAAAGACCTATTGGGTGATGGAGTCAAGTGAACGCCAGAGAAAAGAGATAATGGCAGTGATCATATTACTTGCAGAAAATGAGGCAAAGTAAGTCAATCTTTTAGTAATCAATAATCATGATAAAGTAGCAGAAAAAGAAAAGGAAAAGACCATCACAATGAAAGCATCTATCAAGGATGAATTTTCACTACAACTTTAGAGGAAAAAGACTGAAGGCTAATAACTAGATACAGAGCACTTATCTTGAGTGAATCCTGACTAGTCATCATCGAAACAGAACACCTATCAACTGTGTGTAAGGAGCATGTAAAATGAATTCCAAACAGATTTTAACTCAGTCGATAAAGGAACAGATAGATAATATGACAATGACAAAAAAAGAACATACTGAAAGAATTGACCATGATGAATCTCACAATATCAAGTGAACATGTCTCTTCTATATTACTCCATTCCGAGCTTTCAAAATAACTCTGCGTTCAAAAGGAGCTCTCTCCAAAAGAGGTTTCCCCTTGAACCCCGTTCCCTTATTACAATGGATGAACCTTTATATAAATTCCCTCTCTCAAGGAGGTTGAATACGCGTCATAGGATACCTAACAGAAAATGAAAACTTCATCCGTCTTTAACTAATCATAACAGTAATCCGAACTAATTTTAAAAGCACAAACAAAATCTTAATTTCCAGCGAACTGTCTATAACATTGTATGCAATTGATTCGCCTCCATGCGCAAAGATATCTGAAGTTGTCGAAAGTTCATAATGAATAAACAGATCAACAATAGGAATATCAAGACCATGGGCAACTACATTAGTAGCAATCAACACGTTAAAATGTCCCTCACGAAAGCCAACAAGAGTCTTCTTCTCACTGATGCTGTGAAATATTACCGTGCAAAGGTTCACAAGAAAGGACCCGACCCAATGCCACTGACAGACTATCTGTATCTCGCTTTGTTTGAGTGAAAACGATACATTTCCCCCCTTTAGCATATTCAGTTATCAATGGGTTGATAATGGAGCGTTTCCTATAGGTGAATGTGGTGATAGATTAAAGTGATATTCCATCTGCCAACTTCTGAGATGATTCACCAACAAGATCAGTAACAATAGGATCATTAAAATATTTCCTCGAAAGCCTCTACACCCAGACAAGCATTGTAGCAGAAAAAAGCATACTCTGGCGTTTTTTTGGCAATCTCTACATAATCACCTCAACATCTTCATCAGAGCTCACATTTAGTATCTGGTCAGCCTCATCCAAAACAATAAACTGTACTTTTGAAAAAACTAGTGCACCTCGATTGCTCAAATCAATAATGCGACCAGGTGTTCCGACAACAATATCTAAACCTTTTCCAAGAACATTGATTTGGCTTATTATAGGTAAACCCTCATAACAGCCTGGAGAAGATTCTTTATCAACCTATTTTGCAAGTTCTCGTGTTTGAGCCAAAATGAGTTCCAAGGGATATGACCCACGCTCATTTTTACGATTGAATGATTTTGTCAAGCATTAGGATTCCAAAGGCGAGAGTTTTTCCAATTCCATTACAGGCTCTACGATTTGATGCCAGCCAAAGTCTGTTTGCAAAAATTAACAAACGGAACCCTACCCGTCAGGCGCAATGATTGGAATCATGATTTCGGCTTTCAGAGTGAAAGGGGAGAAGCTCATTCTTTTGCCGGTTAACTTTTCGAAAATGGAATTGGGTTTAGAACTTTTTCGATCGACGTTTTATACTTAAGACGAAACCTCAATCCCTTTGCGTTTGGGTGTTTGCTAGAACCCTGATTTCGAGTTTCGGGAAAGAATAAGTAGTCAATCCAAACTTTAATTTGGCCGAATTTCCGAAATAGAGCTCAGTATAAAATTTGTGTGGGTCCTCTTCATCAAATCTCTTGCATGCAGCCGTGAGGGTTAGATTGTTCCTGTACGTCCTTTACTGGCAATGATGCCTTTTCCATTATGCCCGCTTCGCTACATTCCTGTGTTTGTAATTGTTTATCGACTATCATTTGACACAGGGCTGCCCCATTCAACCGTCGTCTAATAAAATGAGAAGGCTCTTTAATCCACCCTTGTATTCCTCACAATTTATATAGTAAAGTTTCTCATACTTTGCATGATAGATATTTCCCTTGTCAAAAACTCCTGTATAAAACATCTGTATAAAACTTCTTCACGATTTCTTCATGGCAAGGATTCGTTGTGCAAATGAACTTGTCATAAGTGATGTCCAAATATTTCCACAATGCTCGGTAATCACATGCGTTTTGATTGTAGTGG
Organism: Picea engelmannii; assembly: GCA_009831015.1. NCBI lineage: Eukaryota > Viridiplantae > Streptophyta > Pinopsida > Pinales > Pinaceae > Picea > Picea engelmannii. The sequence goes on along the minus strand of ML811649.1, from coordinate 33,775 downwards.
TATTTCAGGTTTTGACCTTTAGTAGCAACAACTATGGAAATTTTCTCTCCATGCTCATTTGTTCCTGTTATGAAAACTACCTTTTTTCCTTATAATATCCGGGAGTGGGCCATGATATCGGCTGCATTTTTATTTCTTTTTATAAATTTTCCAAACGCAACATGCTAACCATACAACCGGCATGCTTTCACACTTGTGATAAAAAATTGAGATCCGTTAGAATCAGGCCCTGAATTTCCCATGGAAACCACACCTGCATTGGAATGCTTCAGCTTGAAATTTTCATCAGGAAAATTGCCTCCATAAATTGACTCACTACCACTACCATCTCCAAATACTATATCTCCAGTTTGAATCATGAAACCATGTATGATATGATGGAAACGAGTCGTTATAATGCAAATATTTTGCAGTTGTTTCTTTACCTTTCTCCCCTGTGCGAAGAGCTCGAAAGTTTTCCACTAATTGGGTACGACCTTACCATACAAACAAATAACAATCCGACCAACACGTCATCCATTGAAATACTCCCATGCAACGAGGAAAATAATAAACTAATATGGGAAGACATGTGTCTCCATTCGACCATGCTGCGTAAGACGAAAGAGCAACTTCTTTCCAGGACTTTGGAATCAGATATATAAAGCTGCTAGGTTTGTTTCTTTTATATTAGGAAAAAGGCTCTTGATATAAAGTACCTATGCTAAATAAGATATATAGTCAAAGACCATGACATCGTATAAGAATGAAAATGAAATCCACACCTCTTGCATGAGAAGGAATACCAGGTGCATAATTAGTGAATTTGCCACCTCACATTTCTGAGATCTCATCTTCTGATAGCTTGTTTGATAAAATCTCCATTTCTGAAATATTGTCTTCAATGAAATTACTTAGGTTTGGTACTTGCAATTGTTCTTTGCATTCTGTATTGCTTACTTTCAAAAATTTCACATACGTTTGGAAGCTTATTCAGTTCAGCATCATTGTTATCTGAGGAACATTGATATTTTCAACACAAAAAACCAGTGCGCATACAAAAAACCCTACAAGGCCTTCAACAATCTGATGCAAGTTAGAGATAATTTGGAAATAAGTTTGATGCGATTCTCAAACACATTGGGATGAAAACACTGAGTAGAGCAATTTCCAAAATCTGTTACAACACATAGCATATGCTTGTTTTTCCATTATATTATATCTAAGTTCGGCGCCTCTAAGACTTTTGCTAAAAAAGGCTATCGGTTGCTCGAAACCTTCTTCATTTTTTTGGAGGAGTACCGCGACAAGTGTGTATTCGGAGGCGAATGAGAAAACAAGAAAATCCTTTAGATAATCAGGGCTTGCTAGTACGAGTGCCTCGCTTATAACCTTCTTGATGTGTGCAAACGATTCTTTGGCTTCCACTGTCCATTTCACTTCGTTGTTTTTCTTTAGCATATATGTGATCAATTTCATGATTTCAGCAAAGTTTGGAATAAATCTCCTTAAAAAAAATATTTTTCCTAAGAATGAATGAATTTCTTTTGCATTCCTAGGGATATTTATTGTGCCTATGGCTTCAACTCTTTTAGGATCAATTTTGATTCCGTCTCGAGACACAATATGACCTAAAAGTTTACCTTCTTGCATAGAAAAGTGAGACTTTTTGGGGTTTGAAGACAAACCAAACCTGCGACATTTCTCAAACGTCTGCTTGAGATGTATCAGATGATCCTCATCGGATTTAGAAAAAATGGTTAGATCATCGAGATAGATAACCACAAATTTATCCCTTTCGCCAATGAAAGCGATATCCATAGCACATTGAAAAGTAGCACCTGCATTCATTAAACCAAAGGGCATATTATCATACATAAATGTACCCCAAGGGGGTAGTGAAGGATGCTTTTTCTTTATTGTGTTCGCAAACGGCAATCTAATTGTACCCCGAAAAACCGTCGATCATCGACATCCTATTTGCCCCAACTACTTTTTCTAGAACGTGATCCATTTTGGGTAGGGGGTAAATGTATTTGAGGGAGGATTTATTTAGATTTCTAAAATCCACACACAATCTGATTTCCCCATTTTTCTTTCTAACCAGGACCAGGTTTGCTACCTAATCGGAGTATCTCAGAGGTACAATTATTTTTGCATCGAGGAGCTTTTTGACTTCTTTTTCGATCATGAACAATAAAATGGGATTGATTTGTCTGAGTTTTTATCTAAAGGGTTTGACACCAGGCTTGAGGGGTATCTTATGTTCAATCACATAGGTGTCATAGGTTCTCAGCTCTTCATATGACCAAGCAAAAATGTCCTTGTACTTTCTAAGAAACTCCGTGTATTTACTTTTGATTTCTGGGGGCAGATATTTGGATAGCTTCACTAATCGAGGGTTTTCTGTAGTCCCTATGTCACAGTCCTCAACCTCTTTAGGTTGAGGCTGTAGGGTGCATTTTGAAGGGATATCATCTTGATTGAATAATCTTTCCAAGGGAATTAGGCCCTTGGGTATCTGGTTATTTTTAAGAATGAGCATTCGATGATTCATGATTTTATCGTGGAACTCTTGAGGATCCTCCCCTTCCTGCATGATCCAAGTAGGATCATTTTGGTTTTCTTGGTCAGCGTGCGTTTCAACAAACTTGTCTATTGATTATAAAAATTTACAAAGTTGTTCGTCGTCTTCAAAGACTTGTTGATGTTGTATGTTATTTGGTATAGAAGGTCGGTGCCTCATTTGTATGTGGTACTTTAGTTTGAACGCAATGGGAGGGGTGAATGTTGAGGTTGCTTTGGCTAACACATCAGCCTGTTGATTTTCATTTCTTGGAATGAAATGAACCTTGATAGAGAAGAAGAAATTGTCGATCAGATCCCAAACGCAATTCTTGTAGGATCTCAACCTAGGATGTTTGGCATGGTACTGTCGGTTTACCTATTTTATGATTAGCTCGGCGTCACCAAAGACTTCGATTTTTTTTATTTTTATTCTCCTAGCGGCTTCTAATCCTAGCACTAAAGCTTCATACTAGCATACATTATTAGTTTGGTTCTCATTCCACTGTAATCTGTAGGAGAAGGGAATTACAAATTGATTATTGGGAGCCACCAGGAGTGCCCCAGCTCCAACTCCAAAATAGGATGAAGCACCATCAAAAAACATCTTCCATACACCTGAGCTATATACATTTTCTTTTAATTTTTCTTTTTCTGTTTTTTCTTCTGTACAACTTTCGTCTATACCTACTTCAAAATCATCATCAATAGATAATATACAATTTCCTAAATCTTGGTCAACAATATATACAAGGTGGTTATTTGGGTTATGTGGATCACCTACCGTGAACGCCAACCTAGTTTCTTTGTAAATACGCGTGTATTGTCCTCCAAATACTGGAATTGTAGCATAAGTCATGTCAAGCTGGAGAGATCCTCCAAGTTTGGCACCCCATGACCTAGATAATAACATACCATATTTAGGAGGGATATCAACGACTACTACGTCCATGAGAATGATTTTAGTAGGTATTTGTGCCAGATTGACCACCAGGTCTTTAATCATACCTATGCATTTGAATTTTATTGAATCAAATGAATATAAGTCTCCATATGGTCTGGTGATTTCGAGACCTAACTTATCCATAATGGATTTTGGCATCACATTGTGGGATGCTCCAGAATCTAGCATGTAGTTATGAAGTAGGTGGTCGAACAAGGTCAACGTGATATAGAAGGGGGCAACAGTGTCTCTCGCACCTTCGAAATGCAGACCAAAAACTATGTTTGGTTTGTCATCTTCTAAGTTGATGACATCAGCTTGGCTTTCGTCTTCTGAAAAGCTAATCATCTTGGCAATCTATTTTTGGTATATGGGATTTTTAGCAAGTTCAACAAGTGGGATAGGGATTTTAATTTTATTTATTTCATTTTCCAGATTAAAATTTCCCAGGGCCTTGTCGCTCTCTATGTTTGGGGCCTCCATTCCTTTCTTCTCAGCTTTTCTTTGTGGTGCAGACTTGGTTTCAGTCAGAGGGACCTATGTTTTCACAGTGGGTGTTCCTACTGATTTTGACTTAATAGGTTGTGTGTCAGCAGTTTGGGTTTTTATGGTTTTTTTCTCAGCAACCTTTGGAGCCGCTTCATCAGTTTTTTCCCTAGGAAAAATCTTTTTTGTTGGGGCGATTGGAAGACTCTTGTTCCTAGGTCTCAAATTATATTTCTCATGAATTTTGGCTATAATATCATCTATGATACCTTGATAGGCCAAATATTTAGAAGTATCGTTGCTAACATCATCTTCCGGTCTAATTTTATTGTTTAAAGATTTTTCGTAATCTTGTCTTGATAAATAGGGTGATTTATTATCGTCGCCAAGATTATTTATATCCTCATCGAACTCTTCAAAATCTTCTAGGTCTTCTTCTCCAATGAAGTTTTCACTTTTGAAGGGGGTTGGGATTTTTTTATCTTCATTCTTTATTGTTTTCTATGGAGCCCGAGGATCAGGATTCCTTCTAAAATCCTTCCTAGGAAAATGATCCCTTTTTTATTTTTCCAGTTCCAATTTTGAGATCTTATTTGACAACTCTCTAATTACCTTAGCCATCTCATCTATTTTATCCCCCGAGGATTTCCCCGATCCTGAGGATCCACCTTGTTCTTTGAATTTTCTACTTTCTTTATTCTCGGTTTCTATTTTTGCTTTTAATTTCCCCGATGCCATCATGTTCGATTCGATTTCAAGGGCATCATCTTGCATTTTCGTAAGTTCTGTTGATCTCCTTTCTGTCAATAATAAAGCGAAATCTGGATCGAAGGCTCCAACGAAAGTCACCTTAACTGCAGGTTGAGAAGGTTTAACCTCGACTGGGATTTTATTATACAACTTGTTAAACCTTTGCGTGAACTCTAGAACTGATTCAGAGTTTTTTTTTCTAAGGGCCCCAAATTCAGTTAGGTAATAGAGGTGGTCTCTCCTTTCCCCCTATTGTTTGATAAAAACGTTTTCAAGTTCTTCGTAACATCTTAGAGATCCTGCCGCTAAGGCTCGGAACCAGGTTCTCACCTGACCTTCAAAAGTCTGAACAAGGAGTCTAGAATAGACATCTTCGTGTTCGATTCGAAGAATATCAGCGAATTGGTTGAAAAAATTTATGTGTTCTTGAGCGGTTAACTCTCCTTCCCCTGTAAATTTTGGGAGGCTTTTCATATAGTTTTCAGGAAGGTCATGTAGGGGAACTAGGAGGACAAGGGGGCGTATCTGGTAGCTACCTTAGCGAAGATTCCAGGAAGCAGTGCTTGACCGCCCGTTGGTCCTCCTGGGGCACTGCCCCTAGCTCCTGCGCCTCCATGTGCATCCATTGATAGATTTGAGGCTGAAGCTCGAAGTGTGTGAGGAGAGGGCTCACGGAAGCCTAGGGAATATTTCCCAAGAAAAGAGAACATATCGTATGAAAGAGGAAGCGAGATGGATCTCTCAAGTGTTTCCTTAATGTTCAATTGCGTAAAATCAGGCTGACAAATAGTGTGTATGGGTGAGATGATTTGTCTAAAGGATCTTCATGATTTTAAAATCTTTTCCGAATCTGAGACTGGCAAAGTCTGCTTGTTGTCCGGGTTTTTTCTGGTGTTCTTTCGGCTAATAGCCAATTTAGTAACTGTGGAGTCACCAAGTGAATAATAAAGGTAGCCTTAGAAAGTTTTCTATCTTTGTTCACTATCAAAGAAATAAAGTGTCAATGTCATTCTTCCCAGGGAAAAGTTTTGTTTCTTCATTCCCCGACAACAGAGCCAAAAAGATGTTGTTCCTGAGTTTATACTTTAAGGCTATAAAGTATACCGTCAAGGCATCCGAAAGAATAATAAGAATTAAGGGGTAAGAATCAAATGTGAAGGGTAAATCAGGGTTGGTTTCTCAACTATCTCTATCTAGCTTCCCATTGTTCTTGGATGCTGATATCTCTCTCAATAACTGCCCACAAGCGTTCTAATTCGACCCCGATAGTTGCTATTTGCAAGATTGTGTTAAATAAGTTCAGAGCAATGGTATTTTGATCTTGAAGGCCAGGTTCTATGTTAGGCTATCTATTATTTGGAACAGTCATGAGGAGTAAAATTTTATTAAATTATAAAGAATTTTAAAGTTTATCGCTTCAATTTTGTGGGATGAAATAGAAAAGGAATTTAGGAATTCAAAATAATAACATAATAACAGTAAAGGTCGTTTCCTGTACTTGAGGTAATTTGAGAAAATTAAAATAATAACAAAGTAATGCTGTTGAAAAATATGAGGCTTTAATTACAAAAGAATCTCAAATCATAACAGAAGAAGGAGAGAAAAACAAGATTTTTGATGAAGTGTACCATATAACTATCCAAATGACCTATAGGTCTTGAAACTGTTGATAGCAATCACAGAGGAAAATCAATTCAATCTATAGTATAATTTTGAATTAAACTATAGTTGATCATTCATTAGAAATACGTGGAATGAAAGATGTTAAAAAACATTGAAAACAGAGTGAAGGAACACATAGCTTCAAGGTGACAGAATTTGGAATCTCTTCTGCATTATCTATATCATTGTAAATCGGAAAACTTCTAATACAATCGGCTCCCAAAAAACCTAAAGCCCTTTCTCAGTCTTATGAAGTTGTACTTATACATGATCACCAAACCTTTTTCCCGTTGGTGATTAACTAACTTCCTAAGACTAACGGTTACATGAATGAGCAATGTCAAACCGTTTACATTTCTATTTTAACTGCTTTATTATTCCAATGATGAAAATCTTCAAAACAATATTTCATGTCTGCATTGATGAACTTCCTCCTTCTGTTTTAAGACAACGAATACATTTTCCTAGAAACTGCACTAAAACTCTAGGAGCTTCTGGAATATCCTTTGCTTCAAATAAGAAAACAATTCTCTATAGTTCCGGTAGACGGTCTTCGATTATCTTTCTCGTGAACTTAATAGTTTGCAACTTTAAGTTCGACATTACTATCCATTTGTCAATTTGAGTGACACTATTTACCTTTATTTGTGGAATCTCTACCTGAATTTCTTCCAGATCCTCTTTGAATCTCAACTGATGCTTGACAATGTTAATTTATCCTAACAACCCTGGACAATTGTTTTTTCCAATGTTCAATGAAGTTTTCTCTAAAAGGTCAAAAATTCCTTGACAATCGTCATTAACCTCTCTGGTTATTTTCTTGTTTTTCGTGAGGTTTGCCTCCCACACTTTGAGTATTACATCACCTTTAATATGCTTTGAAACAGAGAGCTTTTGAATCTCTCTGACCTCCTCTTTTGTTGAAAGAGCCACTTCTTTTTGAAAGGTTGTTCTGGCTGCTTTCACTTCTCTCTCTTTCAAGAGAATACTCTCCAAAGATATACTTGCTCCCAGAAAGTAATTCTAAATAAACTCAAGCTTAAATAACACTCCCTGTTTCTCTTTTTCTATCTTTGTATGTATTTCCAACACTTGGGCTTGAAAGATTTCAAACTCTACCATTTGATTTTGAATGGAATTAATCTTATTTTGTAATTGTCTATTTATTTCTTCTTGCTGTAAGACCTACGTTTGACTGACCTGTATTTTCAGATTTGCTTCATCTAAGATTGCTTTCAGATTTTGAATCTCTTGAATGTCATTGGCTCTAGTTCGTTCTAGACCCTTGTTTATCTCCGAACTGATACTCCTTTCAGTCTCCTTCAATTGCCTTTGTAGCTGAGATATCATTTGATCTTTCTGCTGCAACATAGTTCTCAAATTACTCATCGAGTATACATTTGTTGATGCTAAGGCTCCCATTGTGCCTGCTATTTATGTAGCAAACTCACCTTCTTCAAGTTTTTGTCCGTCTACAATGATCTTGTGATTTTTAATCATCATGTCTCCTCTTGGATGCATTTCCTGTTTCAGGATAGCCTTCCATTTTTTACTGAAGAAGTAATCAAAGGAAGGAATCTCATCCCTAGAAATAGGTTCAAGATCATTGACATATAGAGCTCCCATTTGGGGTTCTCCATAGGTAGACTGCAATGGGGTCAAAGAAGTGATAGGTCTTCCAAGCTCTGTTGACGCTGTACCTCTTATTTTTTTGGGAAAATCCCCAGCGATTTCTGGGGGTGTTTCCATCTCCTTATCTTTCCTTGACTCTGATTTCTCTGTCTGAGGAACCTCTGTCTCTTGTGAAGGTATTTCAATCTCCTTCATTTTTCCCTTTGCAGTAGTTGTATCCTGTGAATCTGTTTCAAACCCTGGGGGAGGCCATTCTTTCTCTGGAGGAGGAGTGGTGGATTCACCCTACAAAATCTTTGGCAAACAACTTTGCATGTGACTTTGGAAGGACATGAAACCAGTCTGTAAGTCGGGTGATAAGGACTGTACCCTGTTCAAAACTTCATCATAGGTTTTAACCTCTTTGAATATATCATCATAAACATATTTTTCATGTTCATAAACTTTCATATTGCATTGCATCAAATGTCTGTTTACTACTTGATAAGGGTCATGTTTTTTATGTTCAATATTCACTAGTTTGATTTCTTCTAGTGCCTCGGCTTCCACTTTATAATGGTATAGGTTTAGCAATGAAAACTTCCCGATATGTACAAGGAAGATTGGCCAGGACTTCTTTTGAGCTGCCTTTAGCTCTATTCTGATACCACCTTTCACTATTTGGTGTGATACCTCCCTCAATACTAGTCTGCCCGAGAGGAATTTTGGAAGCGCATGAGGGGGAATTGAGCACCCATAAACCCTAATGTAAGAGAAGTTTTCATCAATGAACCAGTCGGCTATTGCTTTGAGGTTTTCCGAGACTGGCTCAGAAATGCGAGAGGGTTCAGAGCCATAAAACATCTTATGCATTGGAATTACTATGAAATAAAAAATTTCGTAAAATGCATTCTTAGAATTTTCTTCCCATAGCACAGAGTGATACTCGTGAATGGGTTTAGGGCAGGCTATGTTCCAACTCCAATTCATCAGGGGAAATGGAGTCACAAAGCAGATTGTGTCCATGATGTACACCGACATATAAAAATCCATTGGCTGACCTTTAAATCTTGCAACTTTGTAATTTGAAACCTCTTGAGCTAGGTTATCAAACACAATCTTGCTCCAGTTAAAAGTGTATCCTTCCAATGCTTCTTCTAAAAAGGGGACCCATTCAACAGGAAAATGGCAGGGATTCTTTTTCCTGAAAAGTCTACACAGCATAATGGTTACATAGACCATGTACTCGTTCAAAGATGTTGTGGCATAAACCCCATGGGTATCGACCCTAAACTTTGATGGACATATCCACCATTCTCTGATTAAATCGAGATAAGTTCAGTCTACCTCAGTACACTCCTTCCTTTGAAATTCAGCTAAAACCTCAACATTATAAATGTACTTAGGATTTGGTGAGAGTTTATACATTACTTGTATATGCTCTGGCCTGAATGAGATGACAATGACCCCTTGATCATTTAAAATGCTTCTTGTCAGGATGTCAACCTTCTCCAAGGCCCAATTGATCATGTTGTTGTATGCCATAAGACGACAGTGCGCTGTGATCTTATGAAGCTCTAATTTTTCTATATCCTGAAAGTGATTCTCGGAATCAGTAGGAGAATTCTTGATTTTATCATCTGGGAGTTCATATATTTGTCTCCAGGATTTAATTAAGTCGATGGCGTGTGGTGTAGTGTCGAATATGATATCTCCTTCTGGGTTACGCATCTCCTCTGTATCTTCACTCTTCTTTAGTGCTTTCTTCGGTGCCATGACTTTATGTTAGATGGAAAACATGTCACAGAAAAGGAGTGTATTAGATTGGTTGAATGTGTCTTACGCTTGATAGTATGAAACATAATATGTTGCGAAACACAGACCTTTAAACTCTCTTTTAATTCATTTAACGATGAAGGTACTGTCGCAACTGACAAGAATTCAATACATTGAATGCAGTAGATATTTACTAAGAGACGCATTAGTGTCACATATCATCAGTTAACCTTTATTAAAGTGGTCGTATTTTGGCGATTTTGAATTCAAAATTCGGAAAATTTCATTCAATCGGAAACTAAAATGTGAACAAACCTAAAAAGTTTGATTGTCATTAATCATGCTTCCAAAATAGAATTAATTTAGACTAAACACAGATTAAGAGTTGAGATTTCACGTTTCCGGATTTCGGGGATCGTGTTGACAAGAGTTATGTTATCGTTGAATCGTGATTTTCGAAATTGTGAAATCACGACAAGTTTAAATTAGGACTTAAATTCATTTTAGTAAATTAATTAATCAGTATTAAACCTACTTTGATTCCTTCGAGGTTTTGGGGATCGTTTTGACAAGAGGTATGTTATCGTTGAACCCCGAATCCTGAAATTTCGATACGATTAACTTAAACCTTAAATTTTCGTATTAGTGAATTAATTAATCAGGATTAAGGAATAACTTCCAAAACAAGATTAATTCAGTTTAAACACAAATTATGAGTTGAGACTTCGCATTTTGGGATTTCGGGAATCATGATGACAAGGGGTATGTTATCATTGAACCCCGAATCTCGAAATTGCGATATGATTAACGTAGTCTTTAATAATTAGTAACTTCCATATTTCGGGAAATCGGGGATCGGGATTCTGCAATTGGAAATGAATTAAAAAATATGTTCTCAGTAAACCCCGAATCCCAAAAAACTTTTGAAGGTTAGTCTTAACTCCTTTAGGGTTTAATCTTTTCGTGATTCAAAAAAAAAACTTTACAGAAAGTGCGTCGGGACTTTTATAACATTTTTGGTTTTTTGCCTTTTATTATTTAAAGAATAAAGTTTGTTGGGATTTCGGTACCGACCTTTTGGAAATAATAGTGAGGGTTATTCTTTATGAAAAGCCGAAACCCGAAAAAGGAAGATTTTAGTTTTGAAGATAAGAAAATTAATAAACGTTTCAACAACATGCTTCCCTTTAGCACTAACAGGCTTCTTCATTGAAGCTATGCTTTCCTTAGCTATTGGCTTTTCCTTTTCAATAATAGCTTCAAACAACACATTCAAGTTTCTTTGAGCCATCTCATCTTGGAATTGTTGCAACTGTGCTTTGAGCTTTCTGTTCTGAGATTGAAAGTCTCTGTTTTTCCTATAGAGGTTCTTGAGTTGCCTATGAAGAGGTTGGGCTCTTCTTGCTGCAAATATTGCTAAATCAAGAGTGTGGTTGTAACCATCCATGAGCTCTTTCATATGAATCCTTTCAGATAGGCCTTTAGATTTCAGACGAGACACCTCCTTCCTAGCTTCCTTGAGTTGTTTAATCAATCTTTTGAAGGTCTGGTTTCCAGGTGGAGTGGTGATGTGGACAGTCTCATTGGGATTTTTAATGGCTTCTTCTTCCTGCTACATAGGGATTACCTCTTCTATCTCAATAATATTCTTAATTCCTTTTCCCTTATCTCTCTTCTTCTTTAGGATGGAAACCTTTGGTAGGACCTGTTCTTCAACAACCCCTTTGAGAGTTGATGACCTTGTGAAAGGCTTTATGACCTTGGTGCTAGCTGTTGAAGGAGATGAAGAGAAGTGTAGTTTCCTTCCTTTCTTGGCTATGACTGTTGTAGGAAAATCTCCCTGCGGACAGGTAGATCACCTCTAAGGCTTGACCTTAACCCTAGACAGAAAAAATGCTTAACGTGGACACTAACTTCCTTTCAAATCTATCTAAACCTAATGCATGAGAAGGGAGAATAACAGAAGTACCTTTTAATCGACGTTTGTCCCTGCATGCTCCGAGTTGCGCTCCAATCATTTTGCTCCTCACTGAGGTCTATGGACAAAACAAGGTATGACCACTTCCTACTCTATTGACATTAGCTTGAAAACAGATCTATCAATAAATGATAAGTTCATGTGGTATCATACACAAACTAAAAAGAAACAGGCCAAGCGTATCAAATTAATGAGAATAACGACAACAGTACTTACAATCGTATATGCGAATGCGACAGCTTCGTCAAGTCCTCTTCGTCCAACCCTTGCCTGAAAGATCCACAACTTGGATAACAACAGCTTCACTGATTACTCTCCTTTGGCTGACTGTCAATTTCCTCCAAGATCATAAGTTTCATATGTTCAGTTCTTCCCCCAATCAGCTCTGTTCCATCACCACTTATGAGATCATAAGTTTGGTGTAATTCTGCATTTTGCTGTCCTCTTTCACCATTAGAAAGCTTGCTTATATAGCCTTGGAGAGGCTTTAACCAATTGAGATATCCTTAGGGAGGTTGAGGATTTGCCTCCTTCAGTTGAGGATCTACCCTAGGATCATGGATGGACTAAGGATTCGAGCTCAACTACTTTCCAAGAATGAAAATATGCTTCCCCCATTCGTCTCAACAGATTAACAACTTCCCAGAATAGGTAACACTCCCTCAAAAGGGCCATCGGAGCGTTGTAGCGCTCCCTAGTAAGCTTTAGGGGGCGCCAGTGCTCTCAAAATCTATAGCGCTCCCTCAAAAGGGCCAGGGGAGCGTTATAACGCTCCCTGACAGTGTATTGGGGAGCACCGGCGCTCCGAGATAGTGTAAGGGGGAGCGCTCCTCTCCAAAACTCAGTTTTTTGGGTGCTTTCAGATGGCAAAAGGTTGTTTGACTTCAGTAGATCAGTTCTCCTCCTTCAAATCAGTCATGTGAGATGTTATAAGTGTCTCCTTAGTGTCGTTATCATGACAGTATGTCTGAACATCCTTTACAACACTAGTGACCAACTTGCGACACTTGCGAAAGTTGATGTGACACATACGACAATTGAGAGGGACAATGCGACACTTATCCAGCTGAGCAATTTTGATGTGTAACAGAATGCCCCCCAAAGTATGAAGTCATAAGATACGAACTGATGACTGAAATACTTTGCAGACGTTCAAGCAAGAGTATAGACTCGGAGAACCTGACGGAAGCTGCACACAAACATCCAACAAATATCATGACATATTCCAATACCCAAGGCAGGCATACCTATGCTTGGGTGATCAAGACTTGCAAGATATGGCTGCCATAAAATACACTGCGGATCCATAATCGTATTGGTAAAAAAGGGTATATCCACCGAAGATACACTGTGGATCTATACTTTGATAATTCAGACTGATCATAGCCATGAAGAATACACAGTGGATCTACGAGATGACAGGACATAGCCATGACCAATACAAAGTGGATCTATGTAACAATGTACGTGTTCTTTGTCCAGAGCTCCTTCGCAACCTGGGTGAAACATATATCAAGGTGAATTACTCAACCCAGGGTCTTCTAACCAATCCCCGTGCGATACGATTCTAACCATGTGAATAGATGTTTTGGTGTCGAACACGGCAGAAA
>ML811649.1:3585-14450 GCA_009831015.1 Picea engelmannii | reverse complement strand
CTTTTGCTCCTCGCTGAGGTCTGTGGACAAAACAAGGTACGACCACTTCCTACTCTATTGACATTAGCTTGAAAACAGATCTATCAATAAATGATAAGTTCATGTGGTATCAGACACAAACTAGAAAGAAACAGGCCAAGCGTATCATATTAATGAGAATAACAACATCATTACTTACAATCGTAGATGCGAATGCGACAGCTTCGTCAAGTCCTCTTCGTCCAACCCTTGCCTGAAAGATCCACAACCTGGATAACAACAGCTTCACTGATTACTCTCCTTTGGCTGACTGTCAGTTTCCTCCAAGATCATAAGTTTCATATGTTCAGTTCTTCCCCCAATCAGCTATGTTCCATCACCACTTATGAGATCATAAGTTTGGTGTAATTCTGCATTTTGTTGTCCTCTTTCACCATTAGAAAGCTTGCTTATATAGCCTTGGAGAGGCTTTAACCAATTGAGATATCCTTGGGGAGGTTGAGGATTTTCCTCCTTCAGTTGAGGATCTTCCCTAAGATCATGGATGGACTAAGGATTCGAGCTCAACTGCTTTCCAAGAATGAAAAGATGCTTTCCCCATTCATCTCAACAGCTTAACAACTTCCCAAAATAGGTAGCACTCCCTCAAAAGGGCCATTAGAGCGTTGTAGTGCTCCCTAGTAAGCTTTAGGGGGTGCCAGCGCTCTCAAAATCTATAGCACTCCCTCAAAAGGGCCAGGGGAGCGTTATAACGCTCCCTGACAGTGTATTGGGGAGCGCTGGCGCTCCGAGATAGTGTAAGGGGGAGCACTCCTCTCCAAAACTCAGTTTTTTGGGTGCTTTCAGATGGCAAAAGGTTGTTTGACTTCAGTAGATCAGTTCTCCTCCTTCAAATCAGTCATGTGAGATGTTATAAGTGTCTCCTTAGTGTTGTTATCATGACAGTATGTCTGAACATCCTTTACAACACTAGTGACCAACTTGCGACACTTGCGAAAGTTGATGCGACACATACGACAATTGAGAGGGACAATGCGACACTTATCCAGCTGAGCAATTTTGACGTGTAATAATGACTTTTGTAGAGGAATGGACCTATTCTAATTCTAGTGCAGTAGGGGGTGAAAGGTCTCTCTGTGGAGAAAGGGGGGCCTCCCTCTTAGTTTCTACAACTTCCTTAATGGCTTCTTGATCTTGAATTGGGGCCTTACTCTTTCTTTTCTTGCTGGCTCCTGTGGGAGCAACACTGGTGGATGACAAAGGGCTTGGTATCTATGAATGAGGAGTAGTTGTTATGTCTAACTTCATGTGAGTATAAGAAATGAAGTGTTCCCATGAGATGTTTCTCTTCCTCAATTCTTCAGAAACCAACATTCTAATCAACCCAGAATGAAAAATGCTAGTATCCACTGCCTTTGATTTGGATTGAACCTTATCTTACATTTTGCCTATGCTTCTTAACAAATAGAAGGGAATGTTCATTTCATCTTTGCCAGTAAAATGCAGCAGAAGACTTATATGGGACTGGTATAGTGTATTAAACCTCCCCTCACATCTGAAGTACCTTTGAATGATTCTCAACATTTTGTCAAACTCTCCAACCAGATGACTTCTTGGTACCCCTTTGGATGGATTTTCAGTTTGATATTTAGGATTAAGGAATTATTTTGAAAAGGATGCATCCAAGGTCATGGATTTAAACCACTTATCTCTAGAGATAGAGATCCCTGTAGCTGTTGAAATAGAGGTCTCAGACACCTCAAATTCTAGGTCCCCTACCTTAGTCTTCAGGCCATCAAAATGTAAGGAAAATTTCTTTGCGAGGTCAGGATGACCCCTTTGCATGTTTTGGAAGAAAGTAAGGTAGCCCACCCTTTGAAAAACTTCTCTAAACATGGGCTCTGCCTCAAATAATTGCATGTCTGCAGGCTCAGTTCTAACCACATTACCTCCCTTGTGCGACTTCTTCTTCTGAGGAGTCTCCATAGTTTATGATGAAAATCTTAAAAGCTATGGAGTGGTGATGACCAAGAAAACAAAGAGTTAGACTTCAAAAGGAATTTGATAGTGAATAGTGGTTGCCCCTTTCCAGGAATTGCCCCTCACTCAGACTGGTTGCTAGCTTAGGAAACGATGGTTGTGAATTTCCCACCCTTGACAGTTTATAGATATTAAAATTGAGGCATAATCATATGGTCAAGAAGGGGGATCACTGCAACTGTCTTTGAAAACTGGGTCGAAAACAATCCAATTCAAAGGTAGAGGAAGCAGGGGAAAAGGCAACATTGTTTCAGCAAGGATTGTAGGTAGAACAATGTGCATATAGGAGATAAAGTTTGCTAGGGAACTCAGAACTCTGGAGCATGGCGATTAGATTTCTTAATACTAATAACCAAGTGATGGTGACTATAGGTTTGAGTGGAAGAAATATCGATAGGAAAGCCCGAGGGAAAAGATCTCCTCCAATTAAGTAGGCACAATAGCTACCCAAACTCCAAGCGATAATTACTCCTTGAAAATTTACATGCAGATGAGGGAAACCATGGAATACCTGGAGAATGATGATAACTTGGAGTTTCAACGAAATTTTAGGAGACTATCATGAGCAAATTGACCTCCAAATCCACCTCAACATCTGATCTGGTAGCGCCACTGCCAATTTCTCTGAACTGGTAGTTTTTACTGCGCAGATTTTGAACGTTCAAAATTTGAAAACTATTAGCAAAGCTCATAAAGATGAATCCTCGAAGGCATATTTTAACTAACCATGGTGCTAAAAACAAGGTAGACATGACATCATCATTATGATAACAAATCATGGTAAAATATGAAGGACAGGGAGTGCGCTACAAAAAATCCTGGTGAGTTGGTAGCGCTCAGTTTTAAAAAATGATTTGACCAGTAAGCATAGGACAAAGGAACAACATGGAAAGGCCATGGAGGCATGAGTGAGGAGGGTGACATGTCAAGTCAAGCTGGTCATAGAGTGATTCGAACTTAGTGTCAAATCATGAAGGGGATCAAAACATAAGTCATGAAAATGAACCTAGGCCAAAAGTTTATGTGAGGATCAACATTTGAATCATGACTTAAACCTTTATTCATTAAGGTGACCTAAGTAAATCACACCTTTAAGAAACAAATCAAAATTTAAAAATCTAATGGCTTAGAAAAAATAAAACTAAGGGCTAAAGACCCAAGGCAACTTAGTGTGATAACAACAACAACAACATCAGTTGCTAGAAGAAAAATAATTTAATTCACAATCTACATATGAAAACCTCCAGAATTAAATTTTGTGGAGGTTTTTCTTTGTAGAGGCAATATCATAGGTCACTCTTTAGAGCCTCTCATAATTTAGTGCATGGACTCAATCCTTTGCCACTTCCTCAATGCTCTGCCTCACGTCTTCTCTTATGGGGGTGCTTGACTTTCTCCAATATACTATTTGTTATGCACCTGGTTGTGTTATATTGAGAAGAAACAAGAATATCACATAAATTACCAATGGAACAACATAATATAGAGAACAACACACCAAAATTATACCTTTATTGAAATTCGAGCAATATTCACTTGCCTCTTCGAGGGGGAAACCTCCATGAGAGCAATGCTCTATTACAATAATTCTCAAGACAAATACTTCTCATGCCCTCGACTCCTATTTATACTAAATCTATCTACCAAAAGAACAATATAGAGGAAGATCTTTCTAGAAGTGGAAGCTTCTATTAGGTATTCTTACATTTGACTTGTTCACCTTATTAACTAGGCCTTATTTATTAATATCGACCTTTATTAAATGGAAAATATATTATTCTACCTATGTGAGAGGTTAGGGAAGTTAGGTCCCTAACATGCCCTCCCCATTAAGAACAAACTTGTCCTCAAGGATTGAGATGAAGAAATTACTAGAGAATGGTAGTCGGCTCCCAGGTGGAATCTTTTGCTTGTGTGTCCTTCCATTGAACTAAAACTTCATTTATGGTCCGTTGGCGGAGACGACGCTTGCACTGGTCCAAGAATGCTTGTGTCTGCAACCAAATTGAACCTTCTTCATCCAAATGATCTAGACTGGTTTGAGTCTAGAACCTAGTGTCGAGCACTTTCTTTTAGTAGGAAACATGAAAAACAGGATGGAGCATAGAGTGACTGGGCAAGTCTAACTGTAGGCCACTCGCCCCATTCTCTTGAGAATACGATAAGGACCATAAAATATGGGGGTAAGTTTCTGACAGTCCTTGGCTTTGAGTGAATTATGCTTATAAGGTTGTAGACAAATAAACACCTGGCCCCCTTCAACAAATTCATGTTCAGAACAAACCTAATTTGCTTGTTGTTTCATGTGATTTTGAGCCATGACCAAATTTTCTTTGAGAGTATGGAGAATGGCCATGTGGATTGTAAGAGTTTGATCCACCTACGAAACCTTGGAGACACCAATCATGTATGATAGAACCGAGGATGTATTTTGTCCATATACTGCTTCAAAGGGACTCATGTGAGTGGTGGTATGGTATGAGGTGTTGTGCCACCATTCAACGAGGGGTAACCACTGAACCCATTGATTTTTTATGTCGGACGCAAAACACCTTAAATAGGATTCCAAACACTTGTTGAATTCTTTAGTTTGTCCATTAGTTTGAGGATGATATGTTGTGTTGAGATGCAATTGGGTGCCATGGAGTTTGAACAATTCTTGCTAGACAATGCTGGTAAAAGTTGGAGCACAGTCATAAATAATAGAATGAGGCATGCCATGGAGTTGAAGAACATAGAAATGAGAATATTTGGAAAGACGATCCACTACTACCATGATGACTGACTTATTTCCTAATTTAGGTAAGCCAACAATGAATTCCATAGAAATATTTGTCCAAATAGTAGGTGGAATCAGAAGCAGTTGGAGTGTTCCTAGGGCTTTGACTGTCTCACCCTTATTGCGTTGACAAGTATCACATTCATCCACAAAGGTGTGGATGTCTTGTTTCATACTATCCTAGAAAAAATAACATTTGACCCATTCATAGTTTTTGGTCAAACCAAAATGCCCAACTGTAGGTGAAGCATGAAACTCAGAGAGAATGGTGGATTTAAGGTTCAATTGTTTTCTTAAATACATGCGACCTTTATAACGAAGCTTGTCATGATGCCATGGGTACCCTGGAGAAGCTTGAGGATCCTACTGCAGTGTTTGGATCAGTATGGAAAGTTTGGGGTCTTACAACCGTTCCTAGCGAACCTCCTGAATCCAATCTGCATGTTGAGTTTCTCTTGTCTGTGCACGGGTTGTAAGACCCAAGGTTCAGTTTAACTATGACCAACAAACCCTCAAGACACCGACCCTTTTGGCATCACCTACTTGTGCAGATGAAGTATCACTCGAGGTATCTATTGGGGCTGTATGAGCCAAATTTTTGCAACAGTAAGGGAAAGGGAGGTGGATGCACAATCCATTGTTCCTTATTCTATCTTAGGTGTGATTTTGATTATTACATTCATTCATGAGTATTGCATCATAATCAATCCATATGCTAAATCTAGTCTGCGAAGTATAACAACATCATTCATAAACACACATAAACAAGTAAAGAACACATGATGCAAGATTATCTCTCAATGTTGTCTTTATTCATCATATCAACTGATTACATTGATGATTCTTACATAATCTCAACCTCTATGGATTATTCACACTTTTTCTATCACATTATCTCTCTTGCTCTCTATCTCTTTCTAGCTCTCTCTTTTCACCCTACCCATTACATATTTATACCCAAAATCTAGGGCTTAAAGTCCTATTCTTATCTATCCCAAAATAGCCCATTACAATGCATGTCATAGCCCATTACAATGCATAGCATGGCCAGCTTCAATTCATTGGATGTTTTCCTTCTTCTACTTCTCGTTCTTTATATAGCTTTTTTGTTGTTCTTCTATTTTTGGAAAGTTGCATTGTTGTCCTTTGTGCTTCCTTCTCTCGCTTTCTTGCTTTCTCCTTCTGTCTATGCATTGTCTCCATCCTACACATTGTCCATCCTTCTACACCCTTTTTACCTTATGCACACTTTATTCCTTCTATGTGATTTCCTCCTTCTACATGCTTTCCTCATACTTAGGTATATCTCCAAAATTACATCCAAAACTGTCTGTCCAACAGGCCCCAACACTCACATGTGGCTCATCTCGAGCCACTCAGGGTTTTTCCATGTTCTTCCACTCCGCAATGAACTGTTTCACGGAAACCTTAGTTTCTTCTATCTCTGGAACTGCTTCAGTTACGTTCTATACTCCTTGGGTTGTCTAAGCCAGGCCTCTGACTGCTAGCATGGATTATTCCTTTGAGTCCTTGTGTTTCTTCGCAATATACCTTAGAGGGTCATATTTTTCCCTCTTGAAGGGATCTTCCCTCCTGTCGACGACCGAAGTCTAAACGAAGACATCAAGAGGCGTGTTGCCTAGGGAGGAAACATCGCTTCTCAGAGGATAAATAATTTGTAATCCCCCTCTTCCTATAATTGTCTTCTATGTCAATAATCTGCTGAGGTTGCTTGAGGTTGACACCATCCTCCTTTTTTCTAGCACCATTTGGTAAATTCTTCATGTTCAGTTTGGGCATCATATACAAGGCCAAATTCTGGGAAACCTCTCTTTCAGTGGGATCCTGATCAGTTTCCTTTTCTTTTACTGTCATGAAGCATTCATAACCCCCAAACTTGATACTAACTCCAATCCGTTCTTTGTGCAACTTTACGTAGGAAACAATGTGAGTCCCTACATTTGGTATGCGCTCAACACATGAGTATTGGTCCCTAGCCAGCTCCAGAACTCTTGGTTCATAGATAATGTCCTAGTCCATAAAATTCAGGTTGGTAGACTTTCCTAACATATCTCCTGCCCTACTCAGCCCCAGGGGGACTGGTGGTAGTGTTGGTGGATCTGTCCCCATTCATTTAGAGTGACCGCTTCCTTAATTGTCATAGTGTTTGTTCTCTACTAGCTGTAGCTTGGCTTTCTTCTTGCTGGGTCTCTCTTGTTTTCTCCTAGTGGTATGCAAGGATGAGTTACACTTAATGATCTTCTTATTCTTTTGTGCTTTCATTTTGACCGTACCTATCCCATCCATTTTTATCTAACTCGTTCCATCCACCGTCGGAGTTGATGAGTTGTTCCATAATTGCATCTTAATTACAAAATACGTTAGGTGATTTCTCCCTCATATCACCAATCTGTCGTGATTTTTGACAACTTTTCTAATTGAATTATCATATGGTGCTTTTATGACCTATCCCGTCAATTGTCCAACTGTGTTTTCCATTCCTAGTTTCTTTTAACGATCTTTTTGTTCCAACCTACACAATAGTGTTTTTCTCATCGTAGTTAGGTTTGTCGGTATATTCTCCTTGAACTTGGCATAGTGTTCACTTCGTGTGAGATGATCAGTCCCATTGCGCAAGTTCTACTACCTTGGGATTTCACACTATCTTTTTCCTTCTCCTATCACTACCTTTTTATTGATTTTCTCTCCTTTTTCTACTTTTTATTTGGTTTTTCTTGGTACTATGGTACACCTACTATAATACAGGGATTTTGCATAGTTGGTCGATTGTCTCTATAGAGTGTCAGCTGACTTCCATTCACCTTTCCTTCCAATACCTATCCATCCAAGGTTCCCAACCGTACAACACCTATCTCAGTTATCTACTAGATCACATAAGGACCTAACCAGTGCATGTAGAACTTCCTTGGGTGTTGCATATACTTAAACTTACTTGGACCTAACCAAATCACCGAATTGAAATTTCTTGGATTTAATGTGTCAATTGTGCCAAGCCTTCTCTCCATGGATGATTTTAGGGGCTAAATTTCGCTTATGGGCTAATTTTCCATGGTTTTTCCAAAAATGAAATTCGCTATTTTAAAAATGATTCACCCAAATTCTACAGGATAAAAATATTTTACCTTAAAAATCGCCAAAAGTTTATAAAAACTATACAAAATCCTTAGAAATTTGAATATTTTTACAAAAATATCATCAATCATTTATAGTTGCCATATGAAGGATTAGTAAGATTCGCCAAGGTTTCTACATTTTAAAATAAATTTCCATCCTTAAAATCATTCCTGCTTCTCTCTGGCTCTCTACACCTGCAAATGGAATCCTACAATAAACTGGTCCTCCTCAAGCTTGACTAACTGTGCCAATATCTCCTCTATTGCACTCGTATCTGAGAGCTCAGTGATGGATGCAATGCACATGCTAGCTAGAATGAACTCCATTGACATCACTTCTTTCTGTCCATAGACCAACCAAAATAGTGTCTGCCCTGTCAGCTTCTTATTTGTAGTTTTGTATGCCCATAATACTGTGGGGATGTGTAAGTCCCAATCAGCTCTTCCAACACTGTAAATTTTTGTCAAAGCATTATCTAAAATATTATTAAATGCTTCCACTATGACATTATCCCGAGGGTGATATGGTGTACTCTTTTAATGATGAGTCCAAAATTCCTCAGTTAGTGCGGAAATTGTTATGTTCATAAAGTGTGTACCTTGATCCCTAAGTAATATGCATGAATATCCAAACCTGCTGATGACATTCTCGAATAGAAACCGCACAACAGTCTCTGCAGTACAATCAGTCATTGGTGCTACTTCTGCCCACCTAGATAAATACTTTGTCGCAGTAATGATGTATCTCACTCATGATCTCCTTGCTTGTAGGTTGATCGGACCTACAAAGTCAGTTTTCCACTCATCGAAGGCTTGCAACGTAACTTGTGGATTGAGTGGAATGTCATCACATCGAGATGGTTTACCCACTCTTTAAAATACATCGCATGACCTTTTGGCATTCTAGAGATCTAGCGATATAATTAGCTACTTCTTTCTTCATTCTTGGCAAAAAATATTAGCTTCTTACCGCTGCAATTGTTTTTTGATATCCCGGGTTCTCGACATATGGCACATTATGAATTTCCTTCAGAAATGCATTTTTCATCTCACTAGAATTCAGTACATACACCTTCCCTTTGTACATGAGAATTTCATCTTCTTTCAACTCATAAAATTAAATTTTTTGTTGAAAATTACCTTAATGTGATGTCTCTTTTATTTTTACGGAGTGTTGATCTGAACTTGCTACTGCAACAATTTGATCTTTCAGATCATTTATGTACATGTTGATGGTTGAAATATGCTTCTCATGATCTCTCCTACTGAGTGCATCATCCACTTGATTTGCCTTTCCTTTTACATGATTAATTTGAAAGTCATATTCACTCGGAAATTCTAGCCATCTAGTTTGTCTAGAATTTAGTGTTGGTTGTCCAAACAAATGCTTCAAACCATAGTGGTATGTTCTTAGATCGAATTTCTTCCCCATAAGGTAATGCCTCCACATTTTTAATACATGTACAATTGTTTCTAACTCTAGATCACGGGAAGCATAATTTCTTTCATGCTCTTTTAGTTTTTTGGATTCATAGCATACCACATGATCCTTTTGACTAAGGACTCCACTAATCTCTTCCCTGCATGTGTCAGTGCACACAACAAAATCTTCATTTAGATCTACAATATTCAAGACTGGTGCACTTGTCAATAGTTCTTTCAACTACTGAAAGTTTTCTTCAGACTTGGAAGTCCATTCAAACTTCACTCCCTTCTTTTGCAAAGAAGTGATTGGACTTGCAATCTTTGAGAATCATTTTATGAACCTTCGGTAATAATTGACAAGACCCATGAATGATTTAACCTCTGTCATATTCTTTGGTGTTGGCCATCCTCTAATGGCCTCTATCTTCTCATGATCCACTGCTATCATATCTATTGAAATTGTATGCTCCAAGTAGTGAATCTTTTTTTGATAAAAGATGCACTTACTTAGATTAGCATACAATTTATGTTCTCGTAAAACCTACAACACCATTCTTAAATGTTGTTCATGTTCCTCTTCTGACTTAGAATAGATGAGTATATAATCTAGGAAAACAATTACAAACGTGTTCAGGTACTCCCTCAACACTCCATTCATCAAACACATAAGATTATTGGGGCATTTGATAGTCCAAATGGAACTACTGGGAATTCATAATGCCCATACCTTGTTCTGAATGAATGTTATCCTCACTTGATGATAACCTGATCTCAAGTCAACATTCAAAAAAAATTATTGCATCTTTTAGTTGATCAAATAAGTCATCAATTCTTGGAAAAAGATATTTGTTCTTTATGGTGACCTTATTCAGTTGTCTGAAATCAATGCACAACCTTAAGGTTCCATCTTTCTTCTTTACAAAAAGAATTGGGGTTCCCCAAGGTGACACACTTGGGCGTATATACCCCTTCTTTAGCAACTCTTCAAGTTGCATCTCCAACTCTTTCAATTCTGGTGTGTCCATTCTATAAGGTGTCTTGGACACTCCGACAGCTCCTAGCATCAAATCAATAGAGAAATCATTGTCTCTTTTTGGTGGAAATCCTGGTATTTCTCTAAAAACATCTTCAAAAACCCTTAAGATCGTATGGTCTTCAATGCTTGTCACCTTATCTTTGGTTGTCTCTTCCATATGGGCTGCAAAAATATGACACCCCTTCCTGAACTCTTTTTCAATTGCATAGGAAATCTCTCTAATAGCTATAGCTCTTGGAATGCCTTGAATATTTCCTTGTTTCCCTTCTTCATCAAGACATACAATTTTATTGTTGTAACATTCTAGGACAACATGGTGTTTTTCCAACCAATCCATGTCAATTAGACAGTCATATGAACCCAATGGTATGATGTTTACATCTACCTTCATACTTAGGCCATTCATGTCTATCAAACAATCTTTAACCAACTCATTGATCTTTCTTTTAGCCCCTATGGATAACTTAATTAA
>ML811648.1:106722-152301 GCA_009831015.1 Picea engelmannii | reverse complement strand
GCATTGTAGTCCGTGTTTCGTCGACTTGTGGAAGAGAGAAAGTGTACAATTATAGAGCATGGGGCGTCAACCCACGCACAAGACGGAGCTGCTACAAATTTGAGAATCAAGTAAACATAAGAATATGAAACCTAAGAAGAGATTGAGATTACAAATCGAACTAAACAACCAAATGTACAAAATCAGAAAACTCGAAACTAACTTCCAGACTTATTCTTCATGTTATTGCCTCGTTATTTATAGATCGTATAACTTCAAGCAGCAGCAGCAGATACAGATCTAACGCAAGTTGCAGCTGCCACACTCTGCAAATCAGCGGGACCATGTTTCTGATCTTCCTCCTCCTCTTCGGAATTCCATAAGAAATGAGCATAAGATGCAAGAACATAGCTGCAAAAATCAACACCCAGTTGGCCAACTTGAATTTTATTTATRAGGGGCAGCCGGAATCAACAAGAAAGTGGCAGCCATAAAATTAGGGTTTAACACAGAACTATAATAGAGGGGTGGAGGGKATCTGGAATCTCACCAGTCATCCTGGGAAGCCAAGTTCAGTGCTTGTTCAAAGTAAGCTTCGGCCCTAGCTGCATCCTTATGTGTTTCCCATATGAATTTCGCATAGAGTGAGACAACTTCTGCATCTTCAGGGCTTGCCAATACGGCCATTCCATAGTATTCCGCTGCTTTCTCCATATTATGTTGCACCTAACATACATACAGTTCAATATAATTACACCCGTAAATAAATCAAAAGCAATATTTCAATCCATGTTTCTGAAAACCTACTGGAAAATTGATATCTGACAAATGCTAACAGTATCATGACCAATACAAATACACGTTCCATGCATATAATTGTCACTGGTATAAATAAAACGTCATCTCATCCATAAAGACAAAACTAGCAACCTCATACAGAAACTTGGCATAGTTGCAGAGAAGAAGTGGGTTGCCAGGATTTGCTTCCAACATAATTTGATAATGCATATCTCTGCTGCTCCTGGAATTCTGATTATCTTCCTCTTCACAATCTCCTCTTCTTTGAATGCCAGAGCCTTTGCTGATATAGTTACTGTCAGACACATGGGCAACTCTGCAACCTCTGGAAGTGCAGAACAATGGCACTCCATTTGTGCCATCCTCCAGGTGTGGATGGGGATTGAAATTGGCATATCTTGAAATGTTAAGTACAGATCTCTCAAAATTCCAAATGGGTGGATCCAATTCTGTTCGGATGCTTCCCTTGATGGACTCTGAAGGGGAAACAGCAGAACCCATGAACATCGAGTTAGGATAACTTCTGAGCAGCAGCATTTTGGGCGCAGCAGGGAATGATAGCTTTAAATAATTCCACAGAGGAGATTAACTTGAGGGACATAAATAAATTGGAATTGTGCTCAATACATATGCATTGCTGGTTGGACGTCACCTTCCTTGAAAGTTGCGTTTCCCCTCAGGCTTATACAAGGTCATTGCTGGGACGTCATTATGACATAGGGAAGATTCCAGCCCTCCTCAATCCATTCAATCATGTGATGTGCCATCTGTGACAAGAGTCTATGGATGCTCCTTTATGTCGCGATGATGGGATTGCAAAAATCAAAATTCAGAAATTCGCTACCCATTTCACACACGTAGCACTAGCACGCTAATTTGATTGGTAAATCTCTTTTGAATGGTGATAAGTATTAAGTTGGTGACTCGACTCCTCGACCAACCAATTGATATCAGTGTTATTTTTGAACGAACCAATTCTATGATTTACCTTACCTGCCCAAAAAAATATATCGCTGATATGGATTGAATGCTACAACAAAAAATCATTTAATATCCAACAAAACTATAATTTTAAAATTAATGTATTACTATTATAAAAATACAATTATAAAAGAACTAACTTAAAGTCAAAGTCTTCAACGACTTGTTTCCTCCCTATATGCATAATCTATTCAACCCACTATTTAAGGTGAGAGGACTCGTGGGTAGATTTGGATATTGGGCTATGGGGGCCAAAGATATCCATGGGGTTGAGGACTTGTGAGATTATTATACTTATTAAAGGTTGGTTATGTTTTCTGTTTAAAAATACAGAAGATGCGGAGTTGGTGTTGCTCAAGGTTTGGGTGGTAAATAAGGGAAGCCTCACGTTAAAACATTGGCATCTAGCGTTTAATCCGGAGAAGGAGCACATTAGATTTAGACACTTGTGGGTGTTGTTTCCAGGTTGTCAGTTAACGTTGTGGAGTTTGCAGGCGTTTAAAGAAATCGAGAATTCGCTCGGGAAGTTTCTGCATGTTGACCCAAAGCACCTGGTTGATTCTGATCGGTGGATGGGAAAGATTTTAGTAGAAATAGATGTTAATGAAGGGCTACCAGCTGAGAATGATATAGAATGGCAAAGTTATTCAATTCAGCAGAGACTGGACTATGTTGGAGTTCCATTTCGATGTTCTAGGTGCAAGGAGACTGGGCACCTGCATTATCAGTGCTCCGGGGACCTAATGCGCAATGAAACATTCAACGAAGGGGTAGTAAATCTAGTTTCTAATGAGAAGTCTATATAACTAGAAGCTTGGAGCAATAGCTTACACTCCCCAATGGTGGATAACGACTCTGATCTCAGTATGTTACAACCACGTAGCTCTAATGTTGTTTCTAAATAGTTTGTCACTGCTAACTCTGGGAAGTAGGGTTTAGGATTAGAGCCCCATAATGTAGTGAATTCCACTAAGGGAGGGGTAGGGAAGGAGGTCAACCTACCTGTGGGGGAAATTTCTACGGAGCTTAGGACTCGATGCAGGAAAGGGGCAGTTGTTGTAAATGAGGAAGCGACTTTTGGTCTTGGGAGGCCTGTTGAGGGAGTGGGAGATGGTTGCACGAAGGAAGGGGGGAAAGTGGTTGACGCTATAATGACTTTGGTACAGTGTAACACCCTGTTTCCCCCAATATGTAAAAATAACTATATTGGCCAAGAACTATGGCAAACTCAAAGACGTGAATGTTTGATTTGACAAACCTTTTTATAAAAGGTCGATGAATGTAAATTATGTTATGAATATGTGTTGCATGGCTGTTGGGAGGGGGGATGTGCTAAAAGAGACCACGATGGCTAATGAGAGGTGGTGGAAGGGGCCTGGAATCATTGCGCTAACTTCCACCGAGCCAGTACCGTACTGGTTTTACTTGCTCAAAGACCAAAGTAACTCTCTGACCCGGGAATGGATTTCCTGTCAGCTTGGTAGGTGGGGAGGCTCCTCAAGAGTTAATGAGGGGATGGCAGTAAACCGCCCATCCGTAACAGCTCCCAGACCTGACCGCGGACGGGGAAATTCGCACCACACACAATCTTGCAGAGGAAAAAGGCAAGAGAGGAAGTGTGGTAAGGGGAGAGGAGGGAACGCACGCAACAGGGATCGCGGGGAACAACTGGAGAAACTTTCAAAACACAGGGAGTTTTGAACAGAGGAGAAGGAGAGTAACCTTCGTCCTTGACTTCCGTTGAGCTGGAAGTAGAAAGTTGAATCTCCAAGCATCGTGGTATAGCTCAGGGGTCGCTAGTGGTAAATCCGTCTGGATTCACTGAGCCTACGGTTGGGTGGAAATGAGCACCCCTCTCAGTAGTCGCTTCACGTCTGGTGTTTTTTGATAAGTGTTATTTCTTGTATTTTGAATTGCATATCCTGAACGCATGCTCATGTTTTATACGCTCATAAATGGTTTTTGTATAGAAGTGTTTGCCTTGTGTTTTGATTTGAGGTAATGGCTGCATGCTTATACTAGTATAATCATAATTGGTTATGTATAGAATGAGTAGGTTCAGAATACGAGTCAGTTTCCCTTGAGAATTGTCCCATCTACTTGACTCGCGCTATGCCTTGGTGTAATTTCCCGAAGTCACCCCCTCCTGGGAAGTTTCCTCGCACTCGAGAGCCAGAGTGAGTCCCTTGAAAGGACTACCATGAGAGTAAACCTGCGAGTTTACTTTACCCTTACCACAAAGTTTGTAGCTCGGCAACTCAGGAAGGATTTTTAGTCAAATCACCAAGCCTAGGGATAATTTACCCAAGAACCCTCTGAAAGATCTGTTGGAGCTTTATTGCCCGTCGACCCTAACCTTTGCATAGGCAGGAGGGTGGACTTGGCAACGTCCTGAAAGTCCCAGAGTATTCAGACCCATTCATCGGCATTTAGGCATTTCGGCACCCGGGAAACCAAAGGGCAAGACCCTTCGTCGTCGCAGGTTGCGAAGTCCCGGTATGCGAAACTCCGAATTAGCTTAGTGTGAATAGATTTCGGCATTTCGGCACCCGGGAAACCAAAGGGCAAGACCCTTCGTCATCGCAGGTCACGAAGTCCCAATATGCGAAACTCCGAATTGGCTTAGTGTGAATAGATTTCGGCATTTCGGCGTTTCGGCACCCGGGAAACCAAAGGGAAAGATCCTTCGACGTCGCAAGTCGTGAAGTCCCAGTATGCGAACTCCGAATTAGATGAGTGTGAATAGGTTTCGGCATTTCGGCATTTCAGCACCCGAGAAACCAAAGGGCAAGACCCTTCGTCGTCGCAAGTCGCGAAGTCCCGGTATGCGAAACTCCGAATCATCTTAGTGTGAATAAGTTTCGGCATTTCGGTGTTTGGGCGCCCAGGAGACCAAAGGGGAAGACCCCTCGTCTTCGTAAGTCACAAAATTCCGGTTCACGAAACTTCGGAAGGATCTGGACCATCCATTGGAGGAGATGCCTGGTGAGCGATCAGAGTTTAGGGAAAGCTTCGAAACCCCGTAAGCCATTAGATCTCGTAGGATAGCAAGGGGGTTAAGGCTAAGTGTTCTTCAACGCTCTTAAGCTCAGGAGGGATAGTGACCGTCAGATCCAGATCAACGAGGTTCATTGATCTCCTACACGAATTCCCATATCGGAATTCGGGGATTTGAGTGACAGGAGTTCTGGAGTTGTTGCATCGTGAACTCCCGATTCACGAAACTCCAAAGAGATTTGGACCGTTGGATCCATATCATCGAGGACCGTTGGATCTCGTACAAGAAGGTACAATTTCGGGTTTCAGGGTTTAAAGAGTCAAAAGACTCGACTCGCTTGCATTTCAAACTCCTGGTTACCGAAATCCCAATACGGCCAGGACCTTCGAATCAAGGGGAGATTCACAACCGTCGATCTCAAAGAAGGTACGATTTCAGGTTTCGGGGTTTGAAGATTCGAAGGACTTGACTCTCGGGCATCATTGAGTCGTGAATTGCGAAAGGTGCCTCTTGGCTTGGCCTGGGGTCATAACTGATGATCACATGGAGGTGAAGCCCGCGCTTGGTGCTTGAGTTGTACATGACGGGTTTTTAATGAAAGAACTAGTGGATTAGTTTAGTGAAGGTTCCGACAGGAAGAGCTAGCCTGCACTAGGACCTCGTAAGAACTCGAGGATTCTGTCCCTCGAGAAAAAGGAGAAAAAAAAAGAAAAAAATCTATTAGGCCATAGTGGGTATGTTACAAATTGGTCTCGGAGCATGGTTACAACACTTGGCCTGCTTGGGCTCATGGACGAGTTGCGCAGAAACTCCATCTGAAGTACTCTTAAAAGGAGTAACTCTCTATCCTAACCCCCCTTATCAAAAGTCGAAGTTAAGAATGAAAATTCCTATTGTGTGTATGCATTTGAAAAATGTGAATTATGCGCTGATTGTGAATGAATATAATGTTGACTAACAATAAGTGTTTTTCTTGCACAACAAGCAGACGATCAACCACGGGAAATTGCAGACGCATAGAATGGTGATGCACCATGAAGTGGGGGTTGGCTCCCACAATAGAGACGAAGAGTCTGACGAAAGGAGAGCAGTAGAAACCCCTCCAGATCTAGCTGAGACAGTGAGAAGCCTCGTTGTCGAACTACAGAGCTGCAAGGCCGACAACGAGAGGTTGATAAAAGAACAAGAGAGGCAAACAGAAATTAAAGTAGTCTTGTTGTAGAGCTTATCTGACATACAAAGACAATTGCAGCATGGACCTGACACCAGTCACGCGGACCAACGACAGACAAAGAGAAGTCAAAGCCCACCTGGGATACGAAAACATGGTCCTTTAAGTGGCCACATTGGGAGGAGTACCTCAAGAAAGGTTCACCCTAGAGATAAGGGACAAGCGTCAGACGATTCCTCTGAAAAGGAAACTAGCGGCTCGGAGGGATCTTCGAGTAGAAGAATTAGTTCTTATTCCTGAAGAAAACGGAAGAAGCAAAATCATTCCAAAAATCATAATCTCGAAGAATTCAAGAAGGCCAAACCACCCTCTTTCGACAATGAAATAAAGAAGGGAGAGGAAGCGGAGGCCTAGCTACTTGGAGTAAAGAAGTATTTCAGAGTCCATGACTTCTTGGAAAATTTGAAGGCCCGAGTAGCCACTTTCAACCTGAATGGGAAGGCTTCCATTTGGTGGGAAGACCTTAAGAACGTAAAAGGGATTCACAAAGAAGACCTATCTTGGGAACGGTTTGAGAAATACTTCAGGAAGAAGTATCTGTCAGAAAAGTATTTCGACGAAAAGACTAAAGAATTCTATGAACTCAAGCTGGGGAAACGCACCATAGAGGAATATGTCAGCAGATTCCTCGAATTGTTGAGGTACGTAGCCTATATAAAAGCATAAAAGGCAAAGGTGCAATGATTCATCAATGGACTACCTAAGGACTATCAGAACAGGATTGAGTTTGACGAGCCAAAGACCCTAGAAGATACTATCCAAAAAGTAAGATATTGTTATGAACAGCTTGCGCATCGGACAGAACCTCGTGAAGGTTGGAAGCAGAAGAATAGTTTGGGATTTCAGAAAAAGGGGTTTAGATCCCCAAGATTTAAAAACTATAAAAAGGACTCAAGGATGAGCTTCCCAGCCCGAAGTGTACACCAGCAGAATTTCCCCTCCCAAAGCGGAAATAAACCTTTTGGATCTACCCTAGGAAAGGTTGATAACCTGAAGAAAGAACCCTTAAAATGTTGGGGTTGTGGAGAAGAACATCTACTGAGGGACTGCCCGCACCGACAATAGAACAATCGGAGAATTTACAACGTTCAAGAAGCTACCACCGTCAATGACGTGGCCCAGAGTATGCTGCAAATTTATGTAGCCATGGATAATAAACAAGATGACCACCAAGCTTCAGTGGTGGAGATGGAAGGTATGATCACCAACCATCTAGTATCTATTCTAATTGACCCTAGTTCAAATTTGAGTTATATAGCCCCTAAGGCTGTTGATAAGTGTAAATTACAGCCACATAAACACTCCAAGCCATGGTTGGTACAATTAGCCACTGGGACCAAAAGAAAGGTAGTGGAGGTCATACCAGCTTGCCAATTCACTATGGGTGAATTCCCCACTCAAGAAACCCTTAACGCATTACCCCTAGGATCGTATGACCTATTGATTAGTATGGACTGGCTAGCCACATATAAGCCAGACTGGATTGTTACCATAAAACCTTAGAATGTGTAAGTGAAGAAGGAAGAAGGATAATCCTTCAAGGGATCCAAAAACATGTCTCGGTGAGACGAATATCAGCCCTTCAAATGACAAAGTATTGCAGAAAGGGATGTCCACTATATGCGATACAAGTGTTGGAATCAGTTGAAGATGACAAACCAAGCCTCGAAGATCACCCCACACTAAGAGAATATAGAGATGTATTTTCGGAAGAGGTATCGGGTTTACCTTCGAGAAGGGATATTGACTTCTCGATAGAACTTGCACTAGGAGAGGTGTTGGTGTCTAGGACACCCTATAGAATGAGCACACCCGAGTTAGTTGAGCTTAAACTACAACTAAAGGAAATGATGGACAAAGGCTATATCTAACCCAGCGTGTCCCCATGGGGAGCACCATTTCTGTTTGTGAAAAAGAAAGATGGTACCCTCTGACTATGCATAGATTATAGACAACTCAATAAGGTAACCATAAAGAACAAGTACCCCTTACCCAGGATCGATGACCTGTTCGATCAATTGGGAGGTGCTTCCATCTTCTCAAAGATTGACTTGAGATCTGGATACCATCAAGTCCGAATCAAGGGTGAAGACATCCACAAAACTTCCTTCATGACGAGATATGGTCACTATGAGTTTGTGGTAGTACCATTTGGATTGACCAATGCCCCTGCCACTTCTATGTGCTTGATAAACAATGTGCTCAACAAATTCCTAGAAAAATTTGTACTGGATTTTATTGACGACATATTAATTTACTCCAAGAATAGAGAGGAACATGAGGAACATCTTAGACTTGTGCTTCAAGTGCTAAGAGAACATCAACTCTATGCCAAATTTAGCAAGTGCAACTTTTTCCAGAAGCAGATACATTACTTGGGCCATGTCATATCTAAAGAGGGAGTAGCAATAGATCCTGACAAGATCAGGTCTATCATGGAATGGCCTACCCCAAAGGATGTTTCGGATATCAGATCCTTTATGGGCTTAGCAGGATACTATAGGAGATTTATAAAAGGATTCTCCAAGATTGGTTGTCCAATCACTTCCCTCCAAAAGAAGGGAGCTAAATTCGCGTGGACACAAGAATGTGAAGAAAGATTTCAATCCCTAAAACACCTTTTGACCCATGCACCCGTGCTGAAGATTGTTGATCCAGAAAATGACTTCCTCGTGTGCACAGATGCCTATAAGGAAGGGCTCAGAGGAGTCCTTATGAAAGGAGGAAGTGTAGTCTGCTATGAATCCCAAAAATTGAGTGAGCAGGAAGTCAACTATGTGACCCATGATCTAGAGTTGGCCGCCATAGTGCACGCCTTAAAAATGTGGAGACATTACCTCTTGGGAAGGAAATTTGTACTTATGACAGACCATTGTGGGTTGTGATATCTTTTTGACCAACTAAAGCTCAATGTCATATAAGCTAGGTGGATGGCCCTCCTTAGTGAGTTTGATTTTGAAATCAAACATGTTAAAGGAAAGGAAAATAAGGTGGTCGATGCCCTTAGCAAAAGTATGAAAACAATTCACCTGGCAGCGGTGAGCACCAGGGAGACGAATGTCAAAGAAAGAGTCAGGAATGCATAAGTTACAGACACATTCTTCCAGACCATGACCTTGTACCTAGAGCAAGAACCCATAGGAATAAAGTATGAAGGCTACCAGATGATAGATGGAGGTCTGCTAACTTACAGAAACAGATTGTATATTCTAGATTGTGACAACTTGAAGAGGTTCATAATGGATGAACTACATAAAAGACCATATACTGGTCACCCGGGATATCAAAAGATGATCACAGCCACTAGGAAACCATTCTATTGGCCTGGGTTAAAGAAAGACATAGCTAACTATTTAGCTAAGTGCCTAGAATGCCAATAGGTTAAAGCAGAACACCGACACCCAGCAGGATTATTACAACCTCTACCAATCCTAGAATGGAAGTGGGAAACCATTTCCATGGACTTCATCACCGAATTACCAACATCGACCAAACAGAATGACGCCATCATGGTGGCGGTGGATAAATTAAGAAAGTCTTCCCATTTTATCCCCGTCAAATCGACTTGCAAGGCAATAGATATCCCCAGCATATTCATGAAGGAGATATTCAGACTAGATGGTATGCCTAAAGAGATCGTGTCTGACAGAGACACGAAATTTACTTCCAACTTTTGGAAATCCTTGATGGTTGGTCTAGAGACCAAATTACTGTTTAGCACAGCCTATCATACTCAAACCGATGGACAAACGGAAAGAGTGAATCAAATATTGGAATACATGCTAACAATGCATGTAATGCATCAACCCAAGAAGTGGGAAGATTACATACCACTGGTGGAATTCGCCTACAACAACGGCTACCAAGAATCCATAAAGACAAGTCCTTTCAAAGTCCTCTATGGTAGACTGTGCAACACTCCAATCAGTTGGAGTAATCTCATAAACATAATTACTATTGGACCCAACATGCTGAAAGAAATGGAACAACAAGTGATTCAGATAAAACAAAATATGAAGGTCGCTCTGAACAAACAGAAAAGTTACACCGACTGAAAAAGAACTCCAAGAGAATTCAAGACGGAAGACCACGTATATCTCAGATTTAGGCCCAGGAAGAGTTCCCTGAGGATGGGATCTTGTGCCAAGTTGGCACCTCGATATTGTGGACCCTTTGAAGTTCTCGATAGAGTGGGACCTGTAGCCTATAGGCTAGCACTTCCTCCCACAGTAAAAGCACATAATGTTTTCCATGTTTCATTATTGAAGAAATATGTACATGATCATAATCATATAATTGACTGGTCTATGATCCAGGTGGAATCGGAGGGAGAATTCCTGCCAGAACCTCAATGCATATTGGACAGAAAGGAAACCCCACTCAGGAACCGAACCATTGCACAGGTCAAGGTGCAATGGAAACATTTTAGCCCAGATGAGGCTACCTGGGAAATGGAAGATGCCATGAAACAGGCATATCCGATTTTGTTCACTTCTGTACATACACATCATATTGATAGATAGAACATTGAGGACGATGTTCCTTTAAGGGGGAGGGAATTGTAACACCCTGTTCCCCCCAGTCTGTAAAAATAACTATATTGGCCAAGAACTATGGCAAACTCAAAGACGTGAATGTTTGATTTGATGGACCTTTTTATAAAAGGTCGATGAATGTAAATTATGTTATGAATATGTGTTGCATGGATGCTGGGACGGGGGATGTGCTAAAAGAGACCACGATGGATAATGAGAGGTGGTGGAAGGGACTTGGAATGGTTGCGTTAACTTCCACCAAGCCAGTACCGTACTGGTTTTACTTGCTCAAAGACTAAAGCAACTCTCTAACCCTGGAATGGATTTCCCGTCAGCTTGGTAGGTGGGGAGGCTCCTCAAGAGTTAATGAGGGGATGGGGGTGAGCCGCCCATCCGTAACAGCTCCCAAACCTGACCGCGGATGGGGAAATTCGCGCCACATGCAATCTTGCATATGAAAAAGGCAAGAAATGAAGTGTGGTAAGGGGAGAGGAGGGAATGCATGCGACAGGGATCGCAGGGAAGAACTGGAGAAACTCTGGAAACACAGGGAGTTCTAAACAGAGGAGAAGGAGAGTAACCTTTGTCTTTGACTTCCGTTGAGCTGGAAGTAGAAAACTGAATCTCCAAGCATCGTGGTCTAGCTCGCGGGTGGCTAGTGGTAAATCCGTCTGGATTCACTGAGCCTACGGTTGGGTGGAAACGAGCACCCCTCTCAACAGTCGCTTCACGTCTGGTGTTTTCTGATAAGTGTTATGTCTTGTATTTTGAATTGCATATCCCAAACGCATGCTCATGTTTTATATGCTCATAAATGGTTTTTGTATAGAAGTGTTTTCCTTGTGTTTTGATTTGAGATAATGGATGCATGCTTATACTAGTATAATCATAATCGGTTATGTATAGAATGACTAAGTTCAGAATACGAGTCAGTTTCCCTTGATAATTGTCCCATCTACTTGACTCGCGCTATGCCCTGGTGTAATTTCCCAAAGGCACCCCCTCTCGGGAAGTTTCCTCGCACTCCAGAGCTAGAGTGAGTCCCTTAAAAGGACTACCATGAGAGTAAACCTGAAAGTTTACTTTACCCTTACCACAGAGTTTATAGCTCGACGACTCAGGAAGGCTTTTTAATCAGGTCACCAAGCCTAGGGATAATTTACCCAAGAACCCTCTGAAAGATCTGTCGGAGCTCTGTTGCCCATCGACCCTAACCTTTTCATAGGCACGAGGGTGGACTTGGCAACGTCCTGAAAGTCTCGGAGTATTCAGACCTATTCATCGGCATTTCGGTGTTTCGGCACCCAGGAAACCAAAGGGAAAGACCCTTCATCATCACAGGTCACGAAGTCCCGGTATGCGAAACTCCGAATTAGCTTAGTGTGAATAGATTTCGGCATTTTGGCATTTTGGCACCCAGGAAACCAAAGGGCAAGACCCTTCGTCGTCGCAGGTCGCGAAGTCCCAGTATGCGAAACTCCGAATTGGCTTAGTGTGAATAGATTTTAGCATTTCGGTGTTTCGGTACCTGGAAAACCAAAGGGAAAGATCCTTCAACGTCACAAGTTGTGAAGTCCCGATATGAAAAACTCTGAATTAGCTGAGTGTGAATAGGTTTTACCATTTCGGCGTTTCGGCACCCAGGAAACCAAAGGGCAAGACCCTTCATCATCGCAAGTCGTGAAGTCCCAGTATGAGAAACTCCGAATCAGTTTAGTGTGAATAATTTTCGGCATTTCGACACCCAAGAGACCAAAGGGGAAGACCCCTTGTCTTCGTAAGTCACAAAATACTGGTTCACGAAACTCCAGAAGGATCTGGACCGTCCATCGGAGGAGACGCATGGTGAGCGGTCAGAGTTCGAGGAAAGATCTGAAACCCCGTAAGCCATTGGATCTCGTAGGACAGGAAGGGGGTTAAGGCTGAGTGTCCTTCAATGCTCTTAAGCTCAGGAGGGATAGTGACCCTCAGATCCAGATCAACGAGGTTCGTTGATCTCCTACACAAATTCCCATATCGAAATTCGGGGATTTGAGTGACAGGAGTTCTAGAGTTGTTGCATCGTGAACTCCTGGTTCACGAAACTCCGAAGAGATCTGGACCGTTGGATCCATATCATCAAGGACCATCGGATCTCGTACAAGAAGGTATGATTTTGGGTTTCGGGGTTTGAATAGTCGAAAGACTCGACTCGCTTGCATTTCGAACTCCTGGTTACCGAAATCCCGATACAGCCAGGACTGTTAGATCAGGGGGAGATTCGCAGCCGTCGATCTCAAAGAAGGTACGATTTCAGGTTTCGAGGTTTGAAGAGTCGAAGGACTTGACTCTCGGGCATCACTGAATCGTGAATTTCAAAAGGCGCCTCTTGGCTTGTCCTGGGGTCATAACCGATGATCACATGGAGGTGAAGCCCACGCTTGGTGCTTGAGTTGTACATGATGGGTTTTCAATGAAAGAACTGGTGGATTAGTTTAGTGAAGGTTCCAACAGGAAGAGCTAGCCTGCACTAGGACCTCGTAGGAACTCGAGGATTTTGTCCCTTGAGAAAAAGGAGAAAAAAAAAGAAACAAATCTATTAGACCGTAGTGGGTATGTTACATACAATTGTGTGAGAAGGAGAAGGGGGGGTACTAATTTTGAGTGGAGGATATTTTGAACCCTTGGTAAAGGGTGTTACATTTGGGGAAAGGAAAGACTTTCCTTCAATGAGCGCAAAATCCTGACTTTCGCAGAGGAGGGGGTTCAGGGAGGATTGCTTTCGGGGGGGAATGAAGTGGAATTTCCTTTACTACCATCCTTAAAGGATTTTGGGGTGAATGAGGGGGATAAAAGTTAGACCAATCTTATACATTCTTCAAACTCATCTGTAGAAAGTAGATTTGTAGGGTTGGATGGGAGGGGTGAGACTAGTCATAATGGTTCTCAGAGTGATGCTTGCAATAGGGCAGATGAAGACTTCACAGAAGTCGTGAACACTGATACACTTGAGGATTCGATTGTTTTGTCGGAAATTGAGGAATCATTATTAAATTTTATACCTACCTATAGGCAGGTACTTACTTGGTCATCGTTGCCAATTTTTGTTGGTGGGGAGATTTTATCCTACCCTGCAGGAAAGATTGTTAAGGTGGAGGAGGCTAGGAGAATTTCGACTAGTTGTCATGAGGGTGAGGATGCACTATTGAAAGGGGTAGTACTGGAGGGTTTGGAAAATGACTTTTCTCCACTAAAAACAAGAAGTGTGAGGAAGTTAGGGAAAGAGAAGGAGAACCTAAATTCAACTAGTCTTATGGTGCTAACTGGTCCTAGGGCACTTAGAGCTCAGAAATCCCTGGCAAGGGTTAAAAAGTGATTGTGGAAACCCTGAATGTGAGGGGAGTGGGGGGTCTCGTAAACAATTTAACCCTTAAAAGTTTCTTAGAGACAATAAAACTTGATTCTTTATTTATACAAGAAACCATGGTCTGCAAAGATAAAGCAATATAATTTTTTGTCAAATTACTCCCTAATTGGTATTTCTGTGGGGTGGACTCTATTGGTCTCTCTGGAGGACTATTAACTTCTTAGAATCCACACAAAGATTATTTCATTGCATTTTTTACACCTTCAGGGGTATTTCTGGAGGGAGTAGTAAAAGACTTAAATTTAAGTTTGAAGTTGATAAATTGCTATGGATCGTACTCTGACAGAGAGGTTTTTTGGGAAGGCGATAAAATGGAAGGGATATTGAATGAGGATAATCTTATTTTGGGTGGTGATCTAAATTTTACCACTTCGAGAAGGGAAGTTTGGGGTGAACATGCTAGGGTGGATCCCTTAAAACTTTACTTTTTCCAGTTGATACAAGTTGGGGGGTTGGTTGATGTCGAGCCAGTAAAGCTTCTCTCTACCTAGAGGAATGGTAGGAAAGGACATGATTACATTGCCAAGAGGCTGGATCGGTTCTTGGTATCCGATAATTTAGGGTTTTCAGGAATCAGATATAGATCTTGGGTGTGCAATGTAAAGATATTAGATCACATGCTTGTGATTATATACTTGGAACAAGGGAATGATATTGTCAGATTTCCTTTTAAATTTAATGCAGTTTGGCTTGAGGATCCAGATTTCGTAAACTTAGTTAGAACCAATTGGGATGGATTGTTGGGGACAGAGGTATTAAACCCTATGGATTCGTTGGTTAAAAATCTTAAGTTGCTTAAGTCTTTGGTGATTGTTTGGGAAACAAAGAAAAGGGTTGAAGCTAAGAAAGAGCTAGTATAGTTAGAATTGTATTTGGATACTTTATACACAGATTTCCCTGGAGGTTTTGAGGAGGGCGACAAAGTAATGGTACTTGAAAATTGAAAGAGGAAACCGGAACTATTAAGACAGGAGGAGGAGACTTGGAGGAAAAAGAGTAGGGTTAATTAGCTGGTTGTAGGTGACAAGAATACTAAATTTTTTCATTCTTATGCAAGTTCTAGAAAACAAATCAATACCATTTGGTATATGACAAAGGAATATGGAACAATAATCTCAAATAAGTTATATCTTCAAAAGGAGGTTGTAGACTATTTTTAGAATATTTTTAAAGAACAAATAAACCTGGCCATATCAGACCAACTTGCAGTATTAAGGAACTATCTGAGGTTGTTTACAGAGAAAGAAGGTCTCATATCGGCTGAGCCAGTTACTCTAGCATAAATTTTGTCAACTCTTAAAGGTTTTAAGTGTTCAAAAAGTCCCGGGCTAGATGGTTGGACTGTAGGGAAATGATATATTAGAGATGGTGGAAGAGTCTAAGAGAAAAGGTAGAGTTTCGAGTGCTTTGAATGCTACTTTTATTGCACTTATACAAAATAGTGAAAAAACAGACTCATTTGGTGGGTTTAGGCCAATTGCCTTATGTAATATGGTGTACAAGATCATCACTAAAATATTTGTTGCTAGAATCAAAACCACACTTTCTGTTGGTATTTTAAAGGAACAATTTGGCTTTTTAGAGGGAATACAAATTATTGATGCTATTTGAGTTGTACAGGAAGCTTTACATAGTATAGAGGTGAAAAATATTAAAGCACCGGTCTTAAAATTGGATTTGGTAAAGGCATATGATAGAGTGGATTAGGGTTTTCTCAGGCTTGTTTTATTACAGGTGGGTATAAGCTTAGAAGAAACTGATTGGATTATGGGGTGTGTGTCTTCGACAAACTTTGTTGTGTTGATTAATGGTAAACCTACTAGCTTCTTTAAGAGTTCAAGGGGTTTAAGGAAAGGTTTCCCTTTATCACCTTTACTTTTCCTCGTTATTGAAGGACTAAGAAGAACTATACAAGAGAAGGTTAGGGATAAGAAAATTGAAGGTATTCCTATGGATAGAGAGCTAAGTATTAATCATTTGATGTTTTTGGATGATGTAATAATGTTTGGGAATCGAATCATTTTTGAGTGGGAATTTTTTAAGGAGGTTTTGGAATTATTTTGTAAGGCGAGGGGGATGGCATTCAATCGACAAAAGTCTGTGTTTTTAGAATCTGGGTGGGATGTTGAAGGGCTTACACTATTGAAGTCTCTGTTTCATTTTGAATTAAATCCAATAGATGAAGGATTTAATTACCTAGGGTTTTATATAAAACCAAATTGTTATACTAGAGCTTACTAGAATTGGCTAGAGAAAATTTTTGAAAAAAGAATTTTGATTTGGAGTCATAGATGGCTTAATTTAGGAGGAAGAGTCATACTTGTAAAATTTGTACTTGAAATCATTTATGTATATTGGCTCTCTTTGTCTAAGATACCTATAAGTGTACTTAATAGTATTAGAAGGAGGATGTTTAGTTTCATGTGGTCTGGAAAAAAAGTTAAGAAAGGAGTGCATTTGATAAGCTGGAAAAAGATTGCAAAACCAAAAAATATTGGTGGGTGGGGTATCAAAAACATATTTACCTTTGGGAAATCTTTGGCGGAAAAAAGTATGTGGAGATGTCTTATGATGCCTGGCCTATGGCATGAAGTGATAATTAAAAAATATCTTAAAAAGAAAACTGTTGAGGAGTGGTTCAGGCAGGGGAGAAAAAACTAGAATGGTATCTCAAATATTTGGATATCCCTCACCTCTTCATTATCTATCATACCATATTGGTTGGTGTGGAAGCTCGGGAACGGGAGGGACATTAGAATTGGATTTGATCCTATGG
Organism: Picea engelmannii; assembly: GCA_009831015.1. Classification (NCBI taxonomy): domain Eukaryota; kingdom Viridiplantae; phylum Streptophyta; class Pinopsida; order Pinales; family Pinaceae; genus Picea; species Picea engelmannii. The sequence goes on along the minus strand of ML811648.1, from coordinate 135,597 downwards.
TAGGGTCTCACTCCTTCTATAAATTGTCAAGGAATCTTATTTTGACTTTGAAGGCACAAGGGATTAAATTCCTTGCACAAGCTGGGTCTATTGATTTGAAGGGAATTAGTTTTTCAAGGTGGAAAAAGGCAGAAACCTTAGGGCTGGAAGGAGAAAAAAATGAAGAGTGGACAAATTACATTAAAGGATTGGTGAGTTAGGGAATTGAACTAAACAATGAAAAAGATATTTTACTGTGGTCCTGGGATACAAATTGAGGACAAGTAAATGCCAAGAAAGCTTACAAAGTTCAAGTGCTGGATGATATGGAAGAAGAAACAAAATATTGGTATTCTGAGATTTGGAACTGGCAGGTACCTTTAAAATTCAAACTTTTTATCTGGTTATTTCTGGAACAAAGAATTCTTACTTGGGAAAACTTGAACAGAAGGGGTATTTTTGGTCCTAGTATATGTGTTTTGTGTGGGAATAGTGAGGAAACTGTGTCCCATATTTTTTTGGAATGCAGTTTCATCAAAGTTATTTCACAGACTATATCAAAAGAATTAAAACTGGGCAATATTTGGGAAGGAGGACATATTGTGGACATATTACAAAAGTAGATAAGGATAAAGGATAGTTGGAAAGAAATCCCTTGTTTTATTTGTTGGGAGGTTTGGAAGCATATGAATTTGGTTATATTTGAAGACTTTCCCATAAATCAAGTTATATTTTGTAACTGTATCCTGGAGAACAAAAGATTACATAGGTCTCTAAGCCTAGAAGGATTGGCAGGCCACCCATATTTGAATGGGATTTGGCAGTGGGGTTCTTTGATGGGGCCTCACAAGATAAAGGCTCTAAATGTGGGGATGGAGCCTTATTGAAATGTCGAGTTTTGGGCACTTACAGACTAAAAATGAATTGTGGAGGAGGAACCAATACGAGGGGAGAGATACTCGCCTTGTGGTGCATTTTATTTTTTTCTTGTTTTAAAAAGGTAACAAGGTTACAATTGGTAGGAGATTCAAAGGTTATTATAGATTGGTTTACTAATGAAAATAACCTACAAGTGATCTCTCTACATCCTTGGATGACAAAGATTAGATTGTTGAGCAGGAATTTTCAGCAACTTACAACACAACATATATACATAATATATAATAAGGAAGTTGACCGGCTTTCTAAGGAAGCACTTCTACTGGATGAAGATGGAATATAATATACAAAGGATACTGAAGGACACCCAAAAATGTTTGAAAGACTGGATATCAATCTTTAGATCACTGTTTGTAAGGCTACATAATTGGTATTTGTATATTTTTTATATAAAATATAGATGCAAGGAGGACAACAAATGATCTTTAGTCTTTTTTATATCGATATGTAAAACAATGGCCAGCTTTCTGAACTTATTATGTAATGTGAATAGTTCATAAGATCCTTATAGATTTTGGAAAAAGGGATGCATAATTTTGTACAAGTTGTAAGTTTTTGAAAAAAGACCTTTTATATTCACTAATATAAGTTATTTTTCTTATTGAAAAAAAAGGTGATCTCTAAAAGCACCTTTGTTTTCTATAAGTGCTCTGGAGAAACACTTCTAACATTTAAGGTGATCTTTAAACTATCTATCATGGATATTCAATTGAAACAATTCATCATAATAGATATTACATTATTTTGAAATATCTTATTATATTGTGTTTTACTTAGATTCCAAATTTAACATTACTAGCTTAATGCATGAAATACTAAATACATTGAAATTGAAATAAAAGAGACAAGCAAATAACACACCATCCACACAATGAACACAAGATGTAACTTGGAAAACCCCAATTTAGTTTGATATGAATGTCATTTTCAATCCTATATAGTATGTTGTCATAATGTATTATAGCGGAACACTATTTATTAGACCTGATAAACTCTTTATTGCGTCAGGTGATTTGGAATAATAATTGTCCTTGTTATCTTTGTTCATTTACCATTTCTAATAAGTATGAAGAAACTAGTAACTTCTCCTATAGTCCACTTGTAGTAGTTTTCTTTCGAAGAAAAAAATCACAATTTCTATTCCATTATAGAAAGGAAATATCATTATTTAGGTCCTCGAAGCATGATACAATTAAAAGAAAGTACATGTGCTTACTTCACTTGCAAGGGTATAGTTGCAAAGTACACCTACAAGATTAAAATTACAATAGTAAATGTACAATTCATTTATTTCCCTTTATAAAATAATCCTCAATTTTTCATTTTTTTGACACCTCTGGAGAAGGAACCATGATAAATAACTGTGAATTAGAAGGTGGGAGACCAAAATTCTAAGAAGGAACTAGTTCCTTATCTAAATCGAAGGTATCCATTTCATGATGTATTTGTGTTTCACCTAGAGGGGTATCAACTATCAACTACCATGACTCCCCTCAAGGAGGAAAGTCCTATATCCATTTCTTCTACTTTATCCCCCAACAGAGGAGTCGATTCCCAATTTACCTCTTTATGATCAAGGTCAGTCTTGTGAAATTGTTGAATAACCTGTTGTAACATCCCCATATACTCATTAAGGCACGCTACAACAAAAATTCATCTCTAATACCATTCTGTGACATGCCCAACTGCTTTGTTGAGTCATGTTACTACGAAATCGACTATCATTCAATTCAAATGTGGAAATATAAATAGTGTGAGATACACACTTATGAAGATACCATTAATATTTAAACTTATGAATGCAACTAATTTAAACATGCACAGCAACAAATAACGCACACAACAACATTCATATAGAGAAAATATAGAGAAAATGAAACATTCAATCGTAGCATTAAGATTGTAAATGACACAGTGATTAAATACTTATCGTTTAAAAATGATTTACACAATTGGTTGTAGAAAAAGGACATTCCACCCAACCATAGACTCTGTTTCTCCTATTCTCTCAGCAACAAGTCACCCCGAGCTGGGGCTATGAATCCATGAGGAAAAATAAGATCTTATGTGTGTGTGTACAGTCCATTGTAACAACTCAAATACCCACTAAAACATAGTGACATGAATCCTACATCAATTCCAACCAACCAAATCTCTTCGCCATCAAATTGCACAACCTAAGGGATGAAATTTCCTTCTCTGCACCATAGTCCCTAAAAAAATCTCCATCCACTCCAAGGCTCCAACATAAATTGGCTAGAAATATCTCTATTGGGGTCTCCAGGAAAGACAACTATAATCAGGAGTTCTCATACAACAAGATCACTTTCTCTTTGGTAATATCTCAACATAAAATCTTCCACAGGCATAAAAAACTCATTTTCAACATAATTTTCCATCTTCAACAAGCTACCTTCAATACCCACTATGGTTGGACACTCTTCCACAACATTCTCCTCTAATTTTCCTCCCTTCTTTCTTATTGTAAAACTCCTCTATTTCCTACTCAAATGTTCTCTTTTCCCATGCTTTCTTGAATCTTACTTTCCCCCCCCCATGATGCTTACACTCAACCCCTATTGTCATAACTAAGTGGGATGACTTCCTCACTTAAATTCTTATATGAATTCAATGATTTGAGTGCTTAATAAGTCAAAGGGATAAGTGTGTAAATGAAAAACTGATTAAATGAAGATGACTTAAGACTCAAGGCATATGAAACCCCTCAAAACCCCCATTAATCCCCTCTCTCTTGTGGAATCATAGCCCCCCATTACTTTGGTCCTTACCTGCCTACAACTAGTGGTGTATTTAATTTTTGTCTTTTTCAATGTACAAAGTTTACATATTACATTACTTGGCCCCCAACCATTCATAATATTTACAGATATACAATGCTACATTGGGGATCAAAATAAAGGTGTTACTCCTACAAAAACCAATCTGGTTTGCAAAAAGAAGAAATAATTTCAAGCTTGAGACAAAAGAGATGAAGAGAGAATGGAACAAAATATATTTCACACTGAATGAGTGAATAATTTACAAGAGATATAGGCTACATTATGATCTACTGGGCCATAGTTGAGCTTCTAGAGCTTACATGGACATCCTCTAACTGAAACACTAGTAAATTTCCACCTAGTCTTAGCTAATTGTTCATGTAGTCAACAACTAACTAGTTATGCACAAGTGTAGTGAGTTGCTCCCATGCATGCAAATTGAATTTTCCATCCTATCCACATGTACATGTAAATCACACTACTAGTGATGATTCCAAGGAAGGCATATTCTCTTGGTGATGATTCCAAGGTGGGCATGCAAGACTTGGTGATGATTCTAAAGTAGGCATGCAAGTCTAGTCTCCACTAGTGTAATTGATGTATAAATGAAGCATGACTCAAGAAGAGGTGCTCCCTTATGTAGGGGAAGCATATTCTCATCCAAGGTATAATATCTTGGACCAAGTGAGACCAAGTGCACCCTCATACATGGACTATGGAACATAGGAAAAAAGATGTACTGGGTAAATGTGCATGTCTCCTCCAATAAGTCTCTAAATTCAGGTCCTCCAAAAAATTCCATCTCTTTGGTTTTAATTTGGATCCTTTTTCCTGGGAGGATTAGCTCAAGCATGGAGATAATTAGCTTGTAAATGTCCCAAAATGTGACATATCCTACATTTAAATGTTTTGTTCTCATAATCCAAGACCTATGTGTATTTAAAATTCTTCCACGTGAGAATCATTTTGTATGAAAGACCCTTACTAAGGTAAATCATAGATACATGCATAGGTACATAAATCCACTACATCTCTCTTAAGTTTATATTCTATGAAAGTTTCCAAAGCATTTCCAATATCCCAAAAAATTGATAAATACCATAAATGTAATGGAAAATTGTGAAGACTAACCCAAAATGGCATTCTAGTAACTAACACAGTGTTAAGATCAAATTCAAAGAACAAAGGACTTATAAAAAGTCTCGTTCTTCCCAAAAAATAGGGACCCTCCTAAAACACTTAATGATAATCAACATGATCATGGAATTGAACAATAAAAATTCCCTTGGAACATGGAGAGATCTCACATTTCTTGGTCCAAGTCGAGTGAATCCACTGAAACAATGTTGATGTAGGAGGTATATACCCATTAAATCTGCAAATAATTGAATCTTTTTCATAAAGTGAATGCACATGGGTTACCTTTGGCACTATGATCTCCTCTAACAACACATCTTCATTATTCCCCACTATATAAGCAATATGAATAAGAGAAGGCTTCAAAGCATTTGGATTGGTAGAGTTGGTTTTTATTGGATCCTTAAATGACATAAGTTTGGAAGTTGAAGGCATCCTTGAGCACACAACTCCTCCACAAAATTGCAACACCAAATTGAGGATGGAAACTTTTTCTATAATGTAGATAGACATTAGATTTTTATCCTCTAGTTGTTTACCCTCATATATTAAACATTGTTGATCCACAAGAATCCATTTTGTTCACTCCACTTTCCACTTCAGATTAAACACACAATCTAAATAATGCACCCAGAAGCATATGGTTTTTCTAATGAGGGAGCTAACCATAATCTAAAATTTTGCATTCCTCTCTTCAAAAACACCAAACATTGTAATTGTTGAAATTTGATATATATCCTCTACAACAATGGTTTCACCGAATACATTTTGGGTAGGTATTGCATCAAACACTCATCATTCAAATGTTTTAGAAAACATTTGTCACATAGGCATTGTATCAAACACTCGACATTCAAGTTTGTCAAATACTTGGCATGAAAGGATTTCTTCAAACACTTGATGTTTAGATTGTTCATCAAATACTCAACATTTTTCATGTTCGAAAACACATGTATTATAACAAAGGATGAATTCCTTCATAAACCAATCACACAACCATATCAAATGTCAACACACCAATGTTTTTATGAGGTAAAACCCATGTGGGGAAGCATCTACAACCCCAACCAACGTGGACACTTGAGGAAATTTATTAATGCAAAAGAAAAATATTAAATAGAGTTTCTCACAATCGACCATCGACAAATGACCCTCCATGCTCTTTAAATAGAGATCATGGACCAATAGGGTGTTAATCCATAGATCAATGTAGTCGTTAAAATCAAGGAGAATATGATTCATCGAATAACTTTATGTCGAGAACATATCGTGACCGCCGGATTATAAATGCATACTAATGCATACCAAAGAAAAAATTAAGAAACACACTTTAACCTAATGACATAGTAGACCAAGTTGATCTTAACTAACTCCTAAGTGTCTAAATATCCTAACACCCCCCCTTAAGAACAAAGTGGGATAGGATAGAAGTATTTACAAAGGTGACACAATAGGATAAGGAAGGAGGCATTAGAGCCTATCCCCCTTAATGATAACTTCTAGAACTCCTAATGTAGATCAAAATTTGGAAAAATTCACTTTTATAAGAGACTTTGTGAAAACGTTTTCAACTTGATCTTCTGTAGGGTAAAAGAGAACTTCAATAACTCGATAATGAATGAGCTTTCTGATGAAGTGCATGTGTATCTCGATGTGTTTGTTTCACTGATGTTGAACTGGATCTTTGGTGATCTTGATGACACTTTGATTTTCACACCAGAGGGTGGTCAGATGTTGTTGTTGGAATCCAAACTTTGAAATTATCTTCCGAAGACACAAGACTTCTTAACATGCATTAACCACTACTTGGAACTATACTTCCACTAAATAAATATCAATAACTTGTTATTTCTTACGAGCCCAAGTGACAGGTCCATAACCAAGGATGAAAACATAGCCTACAATAGACTTCTAATCATTAGGGTCTCTAGCCCAATCTGAATTAGTGAAACCAACCAACAAAGGAGTCCCCCCTGAACTATAATGTATCCCAAATTGAATTGTTCCTTGGACACATCAAAGTATCCTTTTAGCTTATTTCCAATGGATTTCATGGGGTGTTTGCATATACCATGCAAAAATACCAACAAAAAATGATATATCAAGATGGGTATGAGTCAAATATAAGATGCTACCAACCAACTAATGGTATAAAGTGGCATCAACTTCGGGAGAAGTACAGGTGGAAACAAGTTTGATTCCATACTGGAAGGGAGAAGGGGTTGGTTTAGATTCATCCATGTGAAAGCGAAGAAGAAGGTCACAAGCATACTTAGACTATGAAATACAATTCCTTCCTTGGTTTGCAATACTTGGAGGCCAAGGAAATAATTTAGATAGCCAGAGTCTGTCATTTCAAATTTCTTTTTAAGACTAGATTTAACATGGGTTAAAAGTTTATGGTCACTATCAGTGAGGATAAGGTCATCAACATAAAGAACAAGTATTATGAGATGTCTTCCTACTTTCTTGGCATAGAAATTAGGGTCAGAATGACATCTAGCAAATCTAGTGTCAAGAAGAAAGATGTTCATTTTGGCATACCACGCTTGAGGATCTTCCTTAATAACATATCGATATTTTCTAAGGCGAAAACCAAGGCTAGAGTTATTATAGACATAGACAAGATGGTGTTCCATGTATATTTCTTCTTGCAAATCCCCATGCAACAAGGAAAATTTAACATCCATCTACTGGACCTACCATTTATATGAGGTGGAAATGGATAGAACAAAGCATACAAAATTCATTTTGGCTATGGGACAAAGGTTTCATTGTAGTAATTTCCTTCAAATTGAGAGAACCCTTTAGAAACTAAATGGGTATTATGTCTTTCAACACTTCCATATAATGCATACTTAGTACTATACTCCCATTTACATCTGACAAATTTTCTTCCTTTCAGAAGAGGTACAAGATCCCAAGTATCATTCACCATTAAAGAGTGATACTCCTCATTCATTTTTGTAACCCAATCTGGATGACCTGAAGCTTATGCAAATGTGAGTCTCTGAGAAAAATTGTGGTTGTGCTTCTGCTACATGAGGTTGTTCCTTCTTGTGTAATACTTAATGTAATTTTCAATTTTTCGCTCCCACCATTTGTGCATGTCTTGTAAATTTATCATCTATGTAATCTAGAGAAAATTAGGGGAGTGTTACCGGTAGTTTAGTACACAAGAAAGCATAGAATCACATATACATACATATAGAAAAAATCATACACAAAGTAGTGGAAGCCCAAAGAACAACACTTTATTAGATACATGAGTCAATACAACACAATGGAGACATATTCTCTGATACATGATTGTCTATTTATACCTACATATTCAGTTACTAGGCAGTTGTAACTAATTAACTGCCTGGGTCGATCAGTTAACGAAAACCTCGATTGACTTATACTTCTGACTTCGAAATTCGACCAAATAACTCTTAGTTGATTGTCGGGTCTAGTTGACAAAGTCGACTAGCCCCTACAACAACATACCGAGATTGAGGATATTTCTTAGAAACATAAATATATTTTCTAAGGTTACAAACAAGGCTGGATTTATTCTAGACATAGACAAGATGGTGTTCCATGTAGATTTATTCTTACAAATCCCCGTGCAACTAGGAAAATTTAACATCCATTTGATGGACCTCCCATTTATGTGAGGCAGAAAGGGATAGAACAAAGCATGCAAAATTCATTTTGACTACAGGACACATGTTTCATTGTAGTCAATTCCTTCAACTTGAGAGAACCCTTCGGAAACTAACTGGGCCTTGTGTCTTTCAACACTTCCATATAATGGATACTTAGTTCTATACACCCATTTAAATATAACAAGTTTTCTACCTTTCAGAAGAGGTAAAAGATCCCAATTAACATTCACCATTAAAGAGATATACTCTTCATTCACTATTGTGTCCCAATCTGGATGACCTTAAGCTTTTGCAAATGTTTTTGGATCATAAGTCTCTAAAATTTGAGAAAAAAGAGAAGAGTCTCGTTGGAACTGTGAACATGTCCAATGTTGATCTGAAGGATCATCGACAAGATCACTAGCTACTTCTCATGTTGAATGGACCCATCTAATAAGCGATGGTGCTAGTGTAGATTCATGTTCAGTGGAATCATCTGGAGGAAGGTGAGAAAGCAGGGGTGGATTTTCATTCTCACTATCATAATATGAAGAAGAAGAAACCATAATAGGAACAAAATATGGCACAAACATTGAAGATGGCCCGTAGGTCGAATATGGCACAAATGTCGAATTAGGCTCGCAAGCCAAGATATTTTCATCAAATTTAACATCTCTTCTAATAATAATTTCATTGGAATGAGGTTGAATATGTTTGTAACATTTGATATCTTCATAATATCCAACAAAAATACACTTCTCACTTTTAAGCTATAAATCTTTCCTTTTCTCATCGGGAATGTGAGCCCATCCTACACCTCCAAATACACAGAAGTGGTTTACATATGGATTAATTTTATTCCATGTTTATTTCATTTTTTTTAGATCCTTTATCGGAGTGCGATTTACTATGTAATTTGCACAATTAATGGCTTTCGTCCATTAATTAAGACTTAATAATTTAGATTGGATCATACCATCAACCATTTCTTTTAATGTGTGACTCTTTCTTCTAGAAACACCATTTTTTTGTGGTGTGTATGGAACAATATGTTGCATTTGAATTCCCTATGGAAGTAAATTGTAAATTTATTTTTCACATATTTTCCTCCATTATTTGTTCTTAACCTTTGAAGTTGATGTCCAAATTGTTTTTCTACAAGGGCCTTGTATGAAAAAAAACTTGTCAATCACTTCACTCTTAAGTTTAATAAGTAAACCCAAGTGTGTATGGAGAAGTCATCAATGAAAGTTAATAAATACTTGCACCCATAGAAATAAGGAGAAGAAAGAAGACCACACAAATCACTGTGAACAAGATGCAAAGGGCCTGAGGCGTTCCAAAAAGCACATTTTTTAAACTATCTTGATGATGTTTGTTGAGAACACAATAAAAAAAAACACCATCTCTGCATGAAACAAGAGGAAGAATAGTAACCATGTTTTGATTACATAGTTGTTGCAATGAACGGTAGTTTAGATGACCAAATCAGTCATGCCAAATTTTGTTCAAGTCATCACCATGAGCAACAAAAACTAATGGTAAATATCATGACCCAAAGTTTCCATACTTGTACAATCTAGTAATATTATCAATAATTCCAGTTGCTATAACATGCTTAGGATATTTTAAATCCTTGATTATAACTTCGCGAGGCGAAAACTCTACAATTTTACCTTTAGCTGAATGAGTGATTTGATACACTAATAAAAGGTTGCAATAAATACTTGGAACACATAATACATCATTGAAATGATTGTTATCTACATGAACTGTTCCATACCCTACATCACTAAGAGATCTATCATCACCAACAAATATTTTCTTGGTGTTACATTCATTAAGAGAAGAAAATATTACTTTATCCTTATGCATATGATAAGATGCTCTGGAGTCAATAAGCCATTCATCAAAAGAAGAAGTAGAAGTTGCACTGAAGGAGAAACCAAAAGAAGAAAGTGCATTTCCATGAGAGGAAGAAGAAGAATAATCAATATTGATGTTGTGCTTCTTCATTGTTTCTTCTAAGTCTTCCATCTTTTTAAAACATTTAGACTCCACATGACCATCTTTCCCACAAAAGTTGCAATGTTTGTTAGTATTTTGACTTTTGGATTTTGCTCCTTTGTTACCATTAGGAACATAAACTAGAAGAGAGGGTTTGGGACCCTTGTTTTGATGGTTGTTGTGACGAGGATGTTGCTTCTTTGGATTCTTGGATTTATCTTTCTGTTGGACCACTAAGGCTTTGTTGGATGTACATGTAGTGCTAATCAATCCAAGTTTCACAAGATTATATTTCTCGTGAATCAGAGAAACGAAAAAAGACTCAAGAGAGGGTTCTTTATAAGCACTCCCTAGAGATTCTCTGGTGGCATAAACGGTAGATACAAAAACAAAATATGCACTACCAATCTCAGAAAGAATAACATATATGCATCGATGTTCCTTCAAATCTAGTTTGTAGTCTATACATAAAAGTCTATGTGTTTTGAACTTAGATAAGTAATCTTAAATGCAAGGAAAATAATTTGGACTTAAAGTCATTAACTGATTTTAATCATCTTCTTGGGAATGTAAGTATTCATCATTAACTGATTGTAATTTTTATGTTAAAAATACCTTTATATCCTAATTGTAATCATCTTCTTGGGAATGCAAGTAGCCCTCACATCTCTTCTCAAAGATAAGCTTCCACCATTCTAGCGAGTCTTTCACTCTGTATTTCTACAGTTTTGTACATTTCACTCATTAAAAGAAATTGTGTATTACTGTATATTTGTGTCTCTTGTTATATATATATATATATATATATATATATATTATTGGATCTCTTGCAATATCCTTGTATACTTATGTGTTATATCTCCACTCTCATTTCATGCCGAAAATAATCCAGATCAATGGTATCAAAGTAGGATGCTCTTGATCATTTTTCAGTGCATGTCCCTGATGAGGTTCGAGTATAGCAAGTTGGGTCTTGAGCTTGTCTCTCTTGAGAACAGTTTCTCTCGCACACCCAAGAAACCTTCCATGATGGAAGAAAATAAAAATGACGAAGCAGAAGATTCTACTAATGTGTTGCTTGAGCAAGCTCTCACACGACAGAGGGATGAAATGATGGAGAATTTTTCCCACATTCTTCAATGTCTGTCAATAACACCAGGATTGTCTTCATCCAACAACCACTTTGGAGGCACCTCGCCTTTCAAGGTATAAGTTAATTTTGATATTCTTGTATTTGAACAACAGATAGATGTGGATGCCCTAGAAAAATGGTTAAATCTACTAGAAGGTTATTTCTCTGTTCACAATTTCTCCGACAGGGAAAAGATCACATTCTCACTCCTTAAAACTCTCCCCCATGTCAAACATTGATGGGAAAATTACTGGGAGAAAATTTCCACAGAGGAGTCTGGAATATATGGGGTCGATCCCACTTGGGTTTTTTTTGTGGATGTAGTCAAGGAACAATATTACCCTTTTTGTAACTATGACAACCAATACATGAGATAGACCACACTGCATAAAGACAGGGGCCAAGTAGTGTTAGAGTTCACACCAACTTCCATACATTGCACACCAAACTGGGTATCAAAGATTCTGAGTGGCATTTGGTTCTAAAATACCGTGGGGATATACATAGGTTCATCCAAAATGAAATGGGTTTTTTGGACATCTCATCGCTGGGAGATGCTTACCGATATGTTGTCAAAATCGAGCAGGAATTTAAGCACCAAAACAAAAGGTAGTTTGGGTCTGCAAATCTTCAACAACCAAAGCATGAAAAAGACGACCCTAACAAACAAACTTCTGAAAACCAATCCAAGCCATAGGAAAAGAAGGGTAATGGAAAGACAAAGAAGGACACTATAAAGTGGTGTGATTTCCACAAAACCCCCTGGAACAATATTGATTAATGTTGCTCAAAATAGTCATTGGTGCCTGAGACCAAAGATAACGATCCAAACCCTGATTTGAAATCTGATTCAGAAAATACTGGTAGAAGACAGATCATCAATGCAAACCCCACTGTTATTGTCACGATCGCAACAATTCAATCAGAAGAACCAGTTGATCCTGAAGAGGGGTAGCACCTTTTTCATTCACAAATTTGGGTGAAGGGGACCCCACTGCATTTATTGTTGATAGAAAAAGCCAAAAGAACCTCATCTTAGTAGAGGTCGTCAAACAATTGGGATTGTCGACAACACCACACCTGTAGCCATACAACATCGGGTGTCTTCACGAGGGACGTGATCTCCGTGTTAGCCAACATTTTCGATTGTCATATGACATTCAACCCTTCAAGCATGAGGTATTATGTGATTTTCCCCCACTAGATGTATGTGATGTTCTCTTGGGCCAACCATATATGTGGAAGCACCATGCAATCTATGAGTCCCGACCACGTAGTTTCATTATTACTCTGGGGGGTCATCTCTACAGGATACCAGAGGTAGTTTTGACTATTTTCCTACCTAAAAATTTCCGCAAGGTAGTGTCTCATACTACAAAATTCAGCTTCTTCACAATATGTTCAAAAGGTTAACTGAAGGACACTGCAACCATTGCAGCCTTAGTCCAAGAACCTTATATCTAGAAAAATTAGGTCGACAAGATTGAAGAAAAGAAAAAATATTCCTTCTGCACACAACCATCTCATCAGGTTCTCGACAACCTCCCACAAACCAAGCAACACAACTTCTCCGGCAAGGCAAGCAGCTCACCAAGGTCCAGATTCAACAAATGCTTTTCTCTTTCCCCTGGGCACTCAATGCATCGGAGACCATTTCTTCCTAAGGAGGGAGGATTGATCCAGGTGGATATCAGTGTCTACCCACCTATTCCAACTGGCTCAAAAAAGTCTTCTGGCAATTTATTATTTTTAGTAGTTTTGTGAATCCTAAACTTTCGAGGCCATTTTGAGGGCCTAAATGAAGTTTTTTAGGATCAAGCACCTCAATGATAGCTAATTTTTTTGATTGAGACCACAAAATTAAACTCCTCGGTGATACCTTTCCAACTAGATATCATGCACCCCAAATGTAGATCGTATGACAAAGCTACGCCCCCGGGAAGTTGATACACCAAACTACCCAAAACGGGGTCCACAAAACTATTGGCTTTTCATCTTCCGGGGTTAGGGTTTTGGATTTTATTTATGTTAAAAATTCCTTTAGAGTCTCATTGTAATCATCTTCTTGCAAATGTGAGTATCCATCACATCTCTTATCACAGATAAGATGCCACCATTCTAGTGAGTCTTTCACTCTGTATTTCTATAGTTTTGTACATTTTGCTCATTAATAGAAATTGTGTATTACTGTATATTTGTGTCTCTTTCTATATATCCAATATATATCTGTTATATTATTGTCTATCTTGCAATATCTTTGTATATTTCTTTGTTATATATCTTCTCTCATTTTGTGCCGAAAAATCATCTAGATCACATAAAGAGATTTATACATTAGAGGAAGTAGGTCCAATATCATTGTAATACTTGTAATCCTTTGAATGTTGGAATAAAGAACCATTTGCTGCAAATCAAGAGTTCTCTGTTGTAATATTTATTGGTAGTATATTCCAAGAGAGGAAGGGCCCTCTCTCTCTGGTATACACTTCCAAAATATTTTCCTTTTGTTGTGTGATTTTGTTTCATTAGTTGTTCATTTAAGTTACTATTCATTTCTTTAAGATCTCTCAATTCTTGCAAGTGTGGTTTCCCTACAGAGTTAGCAATTGAAGGTTGAGTTTTATAGTAATAAAAAAATGAGTTGATACTCTTTCTTGTTAACCAAAGGAATGTGGTTAATGGTTGAAATATAATTCCAGTTACCAAATTGAATTTGTTAGCCTTTCGTTTCTGCAATTTCATTTCTGCAAGTGTGATCGACTAAGTGTGGTGTGCATTAGAGATATGAATGTTTGTTAACCCTAGGAATCCTAAGATAGCTGAGAATCTGTAAGACTCGAACCTACAACATAAGATCCTTTGACTTTATGTTAAGAACCAAATATCAAAATAGCATAAAAACCTCAGAATAAGTACTCAATGCCTTGAAAAAGAAAAAAAATCATATAATAAGTCTCTTCGAGGGGGAAACCTCCTTATACACCACATAAATTTACAAATACAAGATGATTCCAAATGAATGAAAATGTCTCCTTGGTATATATAGGAGACTAGGAGGTACAATTACAACTAATGGACCCCAACCGACATAAATAAAATAACAATACTAATGTAATATGCCCCAATGAAGGGGTAATGTGCCACTGTTTAGGGCTTAATATGCCCCTCCCCTTCAGAGAAGTGTTTTCCAAAATGCTCGAGTAATTTTGTATGCTTTTGTATAAAATACTCGTCTTCCCAAGTGGAATCTTCAGCAGATAGTTTCTTCCACTTAATAAGATACTCTGAAATGGATCTATTTGTCAGCTGGTGAATTCTTGTGTCTGTGATAGCTTCAGGCTCTAATATGATTTTTCCTTCCTCTTCAAGTTCTGGAAACATAGTTTGAAATGAGATCTTGTCACCTGTAACCTTCTTTAATCATGAAACATGGAAAATTGGGTGTACTCGTTAAGATGCAGGGAACTCCAATTTGTATGCCATAGTACCAATATTTTACAACACCTTATAAGGGCCATAGCACTTTGGTGATAATTTATTATCATTCTTAGCTTGCTTGAGGGACATCTGTTTGTATGGTTGTAGTCTTAAAAATACCCAATCCCATACTTCAAAACTTCTTTCACTATGATGTTGATCTGCTTCTTTTTTCATGTGGTTCTATGTCATGGTCAAGTTGTCCTTTAAGATTTGGAGAACTTGTTGTTGATGCTCGATGTGATCTTCCATTGCTTGAACCTTAGATTTTTCTTTTAGAGAAGAAGTGATGGACAGTGGGTGATATCCATAGAGCACCATAAATGGTGTCATTTTTGTTGCAGTATCAAAGGAAGTGTTATACCACCATTCGGCCAAGGGTAACCACTTGAACCATTGTGTTTGTTTATCAGAGACAAAGAAACGAAGGTAGCCTTCCAAAAAATTGTTCACTATCTCAGTTTTTCCATCATATTGAGGATGAAAAGATGAGCTATGAGCCAATTGAGTACCCAAAAAAGAAAATAATTTTGTCCAAAAGTGTCCACTGAAGATGGGATCTCTATCACTTACAATAATCTTTGGGCTTCCATGTATATTTTGAATTGTCTCCATGAATGCGATGTCAACTATACTAGATTTGAAAGGGTGAGAGTGCAAAAAAGTGTGTGTACTTGGTTAGTATATCAACAATCACCATGATGACACTCTTTCCTTGAGACTTCAGTAAGCCTGTGATGAAATCCTTGGAAACCTCCTCCCAACACTAACTTGGGATGGCTAATGGTTTTAAAAGACCCGGGGTCTTAATTGTTTCCACCTTATGTTTTTGGCAAACCAAACATTCTGCCACAAATATTTGAACATCATTTTTAAGTCCATCCCAAAAAAAATCCTTCTTGACCCTATGGTAGGTTTTCAAAAATCCTGAGTGCCCCCTACCAGAGAGGTGTGCAATTACAAGAGTACCTTTTGTTTGAGTTGGTAGTTCTTACATAAATATAAGCGATCTTTGTACCATAGTGAATCATTTTCCATGTAAATGTATCTGATGCACGAGAATCCTGTTGCAACCTTTGAATGAGAGTCCACACTTTTTCGTCATTCTTCCATTCATTCCTTGCTTCTAATATCCAATTAGATTGGATGATCAAGATAACACAGAGAAAGGCCTCAACATCTTCATCCTTTATTGAGAGTGCATCTGCCACAACATTTTTCTTCCCTTTTTTTTTATATGATTTCAAAATCATAACCCAACATATTGGTCACCAATTTTTTTTGGCTCTTCTGAATATAGTCTTTGTTCCAAGAAGTATTTAATACTATCATGATCTCTTTTGACCTTGAAGTGCCTATCTATTAGGTAAGGGTGCCATTTCTTCAATGCATGTAGTTTTTCCATCATTTTCTTCTCATAAATGGGTTTGTGTAAGTCCTTTCCCTTGATTGGCAGACTTTCAAAAGAAAGGGGCCTTCCTTCTTGCATTAGAACAACACCAATGTGATTTCTCGAGGCATCACATTCCATAATAAAGGTTTTTGTGAAGTCTAGTGTGGTCAAGACAGGAAATTTTCTCATCGCCTCTTTAAGTTGTTCAAAAGCTTGAGTTGCCTCTGGAGTCCAAGAAAATGCATCCTTCTTACTTAATGTTGTTAAAGGTGTTGCTATTCTTCCATAGTTCTGAACAAACTTGCGGTAGTAACCTGTCAAACCCAAAAATCCTCTAATATTCTTCAATGTTTTGGGAATTGGCCAGTTCATCATGGCCTTAATCTTGTTAGGGTCTATCTTGAAAACTTCATGAGATAAAATATGACCCAAATACTCTACCTCCTTCACCCCAAAGAAACATTTGGATGGTTTGGCATATAGTTGTTTCTCCTTCAGTAGTTGTATCACTCTGTCAACATGTCGAACATGATCCTCCCAAGACTTTCTATAGATTAGTATATCATCAAAAATTATTAACACTAATTTTTGAAGGAAGGGCTTGAAAATGAAATTCATTAACCCTTGGAATGTGGAAGGTGCATTCGTAAGGCCAAAAGGCATGACCAAAAATTCATAATGGCCTTCATGAGTTCAAAATGTTGTTTTTGGGATATAAGCTTCCTTCATTCTAATCTGATGATACTCTGAACATAGATCCAACTTTGTGAAGTATATTTCTCCATGTAGTTCATCTAACAATTCATCAATGAAGGGAATGGGAAACTTATCTTTAATAGCGATCTTGTTGAGCTCTGTATAATGTAGACACATACGCCATGATCCCTCTTTCTTGAGTACCATTGCCACTGGTGTAGAGTAGGAAATTTGGCTAGGTCTAATAATGCCATCCTCTAACATTTCTTCAACCATACACTCAATTGTCCTCTTTTGGTAATAAGGGTATATGTAAGCTTGATGTTAGGAGGAACAATCCTAGGAATTAGGTGAATAACATGATCATGATTGCGCATGGGTGGAAGACCTCTGGGAATATCTTCAAATAATTTGGAATGATTATCAATGATCCCTTGGAGATCTAGGGGAATAGATGTTTTAGATGTTTAAACATCTAGTGAGCATAGTTGTACAATTACACCTGGATGCCCCTTTTTCAATAATTTTTTCATGCCATTAGAGATTATCACCTTACTAGGTTTCCATGTGATACCCCTTAACTAAATTTCCTTTCCTTCCAATGAAAATTTCATGAAAAGCTCTTGAAAATTAAAATCCATTGTTCCCAATGATTGTAACCACTGGAATCCTATTACGACATCAACACCACACATGGGTATAGAAATAATTAGACTATTCATTACATATTCCCCCACAGTGAGATTGATCTTATGGCATTTTCCTAAGCAATTGATGGTTCCTCCATCTATAATCATTACTTGAAACTTTGTCACTTGTTGTGGGTGGGAAATACCCCTACGGACTAGCACAAAGGGTTTAGTAATGCATGCAGAAAAATAACCTTTGAAAGTCTCCTAATTTTTACTATTATCCTGACATAGACCCCACATTCATGCATAAAACACAAGGATAAAAGGATCTGGTAACTCTACCTTGAACTTCTAGCTCGATGTTGATCCTTTTGCGTTCGGTTTCTCCTTGATTGCAAATCTCCTCCCAAAGATAACCTGCATTCACAAACAGACAAACAAAGAACTATGAACATGCATCTCATATATGAATTAGTGGGTTAGAGGTTGCAAAAATATAAACCAAATTGAATATTGAACACCTCATATAGAGGAACGGGAAAAGTAATTCTTTCTATTAACCTCAAAAAAGTCACTTACAATGGTGAGATCGGCTACTACTTATCGAATCTAGTCCTGGGCTCTTCTTCAACTATGCACCAACCGCTTCCACATATGCTTCTCCTCTTCAATTCTCACACAATGGTTGCAAAATGTTGGGGCAAGGGGAACGTCAAATCGGGTAGAGTTTCTTTACTATTATTTTCCTCCTCCAAATGGGACCTCTACCCCTTCTTTTATAGGCTAGAAAGAGCTAGGTGTTTGGTCGAGTGACTGGCTATGGGCGGTCAAACGGTTTAGTTAACTTACCCAAAACTGTGTGTTCCATCTGCAACTTTCCATTTTTCGTGCTTTTGTAGGTACACGTGGGTTGTAGTGGGTCAGCTAGTGTGTACATGCGTGCAATAGAGCAAGGTGCATGTGCCTTCAAAAAGGGTGTTTTTAGGAAGAGGCGTTTAGTAGTGGCTTGGCAAAAGATGTAAAATGAGATGGCCTGATGCCAGGTAAGCATATCTGGTGAAAATTAGGGTTATAAAAGATGCCCCCTAATGTGTGAGGTCAAAAGAGCATCTGATGGCCAAAATACATTATCAATCTTCACCAACGTACCAAACCAGTGAGCCCAGGGACAAAAATTTGGGAGGTGCCATATGCAAAATAACAATTGTCTCACCGAGGCAGACATACCCATGCTCAAGATGAAATAAAATCATGGCTGCCAATCAAATACACTACAGACCCATGTCATATAACTATATTAAGTGTAGCTGTGAGAAATACACAGTGGATCTACATCTCGAAATCAAAAAAGATATACATGTATAGTATCCACCTTTCAGAAGCTAACAAGGCCTGCTGGCTGGAGATGAGGCTTTCAGAGCTCAAGCAACAACTTCAAAATCTTCACAACTCATGTAGGAGTGTAATATGAGTGTACGACTTTACTACCCAGAGGTCTTCGACGGCTTGTCAAGAACGGACTAGAGGATCTTGATGATCAGGCTAAGGGCTTCATGGATTTCTAACAAAGACTTGATTGGGATTTCGGGATGGTTGGGCATGTGGGAAAGAGACAATCTGCAGAGGGGCCGACTCAAGCCTGGTAAAAACTTCCCTTGGACAATAGCATGATGAATGATGAGACTCAGGCAGCATGATGTTGACATAAGTTCACGATGCAGGAGGCAACACAAACTCTCCATATGTTTGGAAGAATAACCAAACAGAGGAGGACACAACTCTATGTAGCGAGAACATATTCCTAAGGTCATATTAAATCCCATGGCTTGACAGACAAACGAAAGGATGTGCTTTGTCCAAGGGTGACTCGATGTGCTGCCAATAAAAAGAAAATACTTTTCCCTTCCTCTTTTTGGGGTATATTTGATTTTTTTGTCTTTTTCAATAATTTTGAAAAGCTTGAAAAAGAATAAAAGAATGCTATGTTACAAGGGAGGATCGAGTGTCGCAGACATACTAGTTCCAAGCGTAAGGAACACATGGATGCTCAAAGAAAAGGGACATATGTAGGAAAAGGACACTCAGGAAAAATCCTCTATGGGCCAAGGTGTCAAGACGCAGAGGAAAAGTGCTATAGGGATTGCGTATAAGGCATGCTTCAGATGGTCCAGTTGAGAGAAACATGGAGCTGGCATTAGGCCAAAGATGCAGGTATGCAAACACGATTAATAAGACACACAATGGTAACATCCTTTGATGTAATTTTAACGAGCCCAGAGAAGGTAAGCTCAACGGTTTCTTCATATTTAGAGACTCTGAAAAAGCGTAAAAGGAGACTCCATTGGGGTACCATTTTCGAAGGTAGTCTAGTCAGTTCGAAAAAGGGGTAAATTATCACTAAAAAGACGTCTATTCAAAACCATTTTAATGAGTGTGATAAAGACAAGATCACTCGGCAACTTTTTCATTTTTAAGGAGTCTGAAAAAAGCTTAACTATGGACTCCTTCAAGAATGTTCTTCTAGAACATTTTAACGAGTGTGAAGGAATAAGGTCACTCGACGATCTTTTCGATTTTAGGGATTCTGAAAAGAGCTTAACTATGGACTCCGTGGGGGTTACTTTTTCATAAATTTAGTCCCTCGGACCCGAAAAAGGGTTAAAATTATACCTGAGAATACTCTTCTAGAGAACCGAGGCCCCTAGAGTATACCTTTGTTCGTGCAGTTGACCATCCGGACTGAAAAAGGGGTAAAGTACCACCGGACATACGTGCCTTCAAATTTTAGTTCAGCAAGCGTGAAGGTCAACAAGATCGCTCAACAATCTTTTCATTTTTAGAGGGTCTGAAAAGGGCTTAAAAGAAGACCCATGGGGGCTACGACTTATGTATGAAACTGGTTTAGGTAGAGCCCACTGCTAGGCTCAGACCAAGAGTCTCTTCGATAGTCAACATTGAAAGTCTCCCAAAAGGGAAGAAAACACAAACCATAATGTAAGTCCTCCCACGGTATAGAAACCGTAGTCATGGCTTCAAGGATAGCCTCATCTGAAGGCAATTCAAAATCCGAGAAATCACGCAAATGAGGGTCGACAGTCCCAAAGGGTGAAGTAAACTGACCATACTCCATATGATGATGGAGGTTTTGGCCAGGACTGTCAGAGTCTATCAACGAAGAATCATGAGCACAAGGGCTTGAAGATCTACAAATAACGAGATCAGACTCAAAAGGATACTCAAGCCCACTTGGACCAATAGGGGGAAGCAAGGGCTCCCATGCCCCCATTGGATAAACCAATGGATCAATTGTTGATTCCAAGTATCGAGAAGGAAAACATGATTTCACAGGTTCCTGCTCAAAAGAAATTGAACGTCGAGGATAAGACGCCACATAATTAACCTGTGGTGGGGTGGAGTCTACATGAACACTAGGAACATATAAAGGGGCAGCCTGAACTAATGCTAAATTAGGATGGTGATTATCATATTCTAGCTGGTCAATAGTGAAAATGCTTCCATTGTGAGGGAAATGCACCACCCGGAAGAGCATAGATACCATAGCACTCAAAGCATATACATAATCACGCCCGAGAAGCATATTGAAATCTAACGGGCCTTGCACCACTATAACATCAACACGGACAATATTCCCACCTAACGAGATTGGAAACTGAGGAAGAACCCCCAAATAATCACTAGGATTTCTGTCAAAAGCCAACAACTCATGTGAAGCAGACACAAGCTCAGGAGAACCCAAGACTTTCCAAACCAAGGAGGATAAAATACTTGCAGAGGCTCCTTCATCCACAATACATCGATAAATGTTCGTTGAATTAACTTCAACCCTTATTTGAAAGGGTGTGGAGGAAGGAAGACAAGGCTCAATAAGGTCATTCCAATCAAAGGAAACCATCCTAGGGATTGGAGGGGGTGTGCTTGGAATGAGCGGAATGCCCCCTTGTTCTGAAAATATTGAACCAGAAATGCTAAAAACATAGTCTATAGACACTTCACTCCCCAAAAGAAGAGTGGGATCATCCGATGAATTCATCGGCGTGACCACTTTCGCAACCAATGGCTGAATAGGTTGTGGGACTACATGGTCTAAAGGCACCTCACCCCCCAAAAGAGGAGTGGGATCAGTGGATGACTGCATTGGCATGACCACTTTCGCAACCAATGGTTGAATAAGCTGTGAGACTACATGGTCTAAAGGAACCTCACCCCCTAGAAGAGGAGTGGGATCAACCGATGACTGCATTGACATGACCACTTTTACAACCAATGGTTAAATAGGCTGCAAGACTACATGGTCTAAAGGCACCTCACCCCCCAGAAGAGGAGTGGGATGAGCCGATGACTACAACGACATGACCACTTTTGCAACCAATGGATGAATAGGCTGCGAGACTACATGGTATAAAGGTGCCTCACCCCCAGAAGAGGAGTGGGATCAGTTGATGACTGCATCGGCATGACCACTTTTTCAACCAATGGCTGAATAGACTGCGAGGAAACCTCAGAAGACTCAGAATCAGAAGATCTTGCAGACAGGGACCACAATATTTGTACCTCTAGAATGCCAGGGAACAAATGAGTAAGGTGATCTCCTTTGCAAACCTTACAAGGGAACTTAGTCTTATGTCCTATCCATCTAGATTTCTCAATAGAATCAATGCCCCTAGGATGACTAGCAGTGGATGGTTGCACATCTCCAACATGTCTTATAGAGGTTGGTGATGGGTTGATAACATGACTTGCAGAGGCTACAAACCTATTGCCAGTATGACTAGAAGGGACTGGACTTTTTCCCCCAGCATGACTGGCAGGGGATGGGTTCTTGCCCCCAGCATGACTTGCAAAGGCTAGGTGTTGGTCTTCAACATGACTTGTGGAGGTTGAGGACCTATCTCCAACATGACTCATAGAAGTTGGTGATTTCTTCTTCCTATTCTTCCTCTTTCTACTTCATTTAGGTTTCCGGTTACTAGTAACTATACTTTCACCAAGGGCGAGAGAAGGAGGAGGAGAAGACTTTGTTGATGAAGGAACATCAACATGGTTCCCATGACATAAGGTTCTCAATTGAGAAGCGTCAAGAGAATTCAGACATTTGGAATGGTACCCAACCAAACCGGTAGTCCCACATTCAATCCAGGAATGTACAAAGTGGCCATCAAAGGGACACCAACGTTTCCCAAGAAAGGAAAATCACAAGGATCCCCTTGCGAAGGGGTTCCTTGGTTGGTATCGTCGAGAACTTTAGCCATGAATATCTTATGCACAGGTTCTCCCCTTGCGGGATCATTCAAGTCTGTAAAATTCTCACACACTGACTCTGGCGAACCAGTGGTATCAAAACAATGCCTATAAAGAGGTGGCTCCATGTTTCTAAGCAGAAGACCAAAAAGTCCTCACAATCAGCAGAGTGGGTGGTCTACCACCCTAGGTCAGAGACCCAAAGCAATGACTGACTAACTCACTATGGAAAACTAAGGAGCACAGAGCACACACTAAAAGTTCCTAAAGGAAAATCAAGCAAATGACTAACTAGTTGGAAGAACAGTTACACCAACCAACACTAGAGAAACTTACCGGTGCAAGTGAAACTCAAAAACGGAAGGACCCTCCTGGTATACTTTTCAAAGAGTGGCCCAACATCTGCCCTAGGTACGGCGGTATAACCCCGCAGTCACCTGTGTAAGTCCCTAAAATAAAGGAAACTAGGTTTCCAACTCGTGAATAGTCACCAGGCGGGTATAGTGGATAGTTAGGTGGACCGCAATGAGCAGGGTATCAAGCCTGAAACCTATCAAGGGTATCGAAAGCAAGTGTTCTGGAAGACGACTGAGGACCTTGAATAGATTCGAGATCCATGAAGCTACGTGGAAAATGTGATCAACAGAATCCCAAGATAAACCCTCTATATGTGTTCCCCACTATGCTTGGTCTGGCTTTGGAGGGGTTATCTCCACCGTCTTTCCGCACACGACCTCGTGTTTATCCCCTATGTTAGAGGGGGGTCCCAGATAACTTTCACGTTTACTGGACTTTAAAACTCCCTAACTCAGACTCCAATGTTTGATTTAAAGGCCTTGAAGAGTTTCCTCTCCAACCTAATTAAAGGCCCTAACCCTAAACTAATTGGTTGACCCTACAAACATAAAAAGTCTAGTTAATTTTAGATTTACCGTTCTTCTTAATGGCATGATTTACTCAAAAAGGGTGCGGTGGTGCAACTGATGTTGTTAAGACTCTTGCGAAAAATGATGAAACTTACATGAACACTGGCAAAGAATGATTATCTTTCTTATTTTTCTTTTGAAATTCTTTTAAGATGAGAAGAAAACATAACACTATGATAATTTCTTTTTCTTTTTCAAATAACAATGTAAAGCAAATGCAAAGAAAGAAAGAGACCTAAAAAACTAATTTTTTTTTTTAGATTTTCTTCCAATCAAAGAAGAAATAACAAAAGATTCTAAAAGAGACTGATGAATACACGATAAATAAGTTTTAAAAGCTAGGAAACACAAGAAATCTTTTAAAAAAGACAAGCAAACTGATTTCAAACCAAGGCTAAAGACTATAACAATAGAGACTGGGGCTAGATCAAGAAAACCCCTGAGAAGTATGACTTCTGACAAGGAAGAGGATGGCTGCCTCTTTTTAAAAAAAATGTTTCCTCAACAGGCACGCTACTGACACTTAAACAAAAAGCGTATGTACGTGGTTTGTCCAAGTGCAGGCGCGTATGCGTGCCTACAGGCCCACTACAGGCCACGTGCACCTCTGCAACTTTTCAAAAAAATGAAAAATAAGCATTCAAGCATAGGCAAGGAGTACTGGTATTGAAAACCAGAATCCATTAAAGACATAGGAACTTACTTTTATAAATAAAATGCAAGGAAACTTTGATAAAGCAAAGCTAATCTGAGGTTATACCTAGGCTACTGACTCCAACAACAGAGACCAAGACCTGATCCAGAAAACCCCTGAGAAGGATCACTTATGACAAGGAAGAGGATGATTGCCTCTCCTAACAAAAATATTTTCTGAACTCAGGCACGCTACTGACACTTCAGCATCCAACATATGTACATGAGTTGTCTAAAGGTAGGGTGCGTATATACGTGTGTAGGCCTTCTATAGGACGCATATGCCTCTGTAGCTTCCAAGAAAAGAAAAAAGACAGACAAGCGAAGAAAGAAAGGATTACTAGTATGGAAGACCAGAATCCCTACTAGATCAGACTCTTGCAAAAACTCAGAAAAAAGGTAATAAAACCAATTTTAAAAACACCCAAAAAGTATCCCCAAAAACCCTAGAGATTTCCCCAGTACGGTCGCCAATTTTGTTGTGGGTGGGAAATCCCCCTATGGACTAGCACTAAGGGTTTAGTAATGCATGCAGAAAATAATCTTCGAAAGTCTCATACTTTTTACTATTATCCCAACATAGACCCCACATTCATGCATAAAACACAAGGATAAAAGGATCTGGTAACTCTACCTTGAACTCCTCGCTCAGTGTTGATCCTTTTTTGTTTGGTTGCTCCTTGACTACAAGTCTTTTCCCAAAGCTAACCTGCATTCAAAAACAGACGAACAAAGAACTACGAACATGCATCTCATATATGAATTAGTGGGTTAGAGGTTGCAAAAATATAAACCAAATTGAATATTGAACACCTCATATGGTGGGACGGGAAAATTAATTCTTTCTATTAACCTCACAAAAGTCACTTACAATGGTGAGATCGGCTACTGCTCCTCGAATCTGGTCCTGGGCTCTTCTTCAACTGTGCACCAATTGCTTCCACATATGCTTCTCCTCTTCAATTCTCACACAATGGTTGCAAAAGGTTGGGGCAAGGGGAACGTCAAATCGGGTAGAGTTTCTTTACTATTATTTTCCTCCTCCAAATGGGACCTCTACCCCTTCTTTTATAGGCTAGAAAGAGCTAGGTATTTGGTTGAGTGACCGGCTATGGGTGGTCCAACGGTTTAGTTAACTTACCCAAAATTGTGTGTTTTGTCTACAACTTTCCATTTTTCGTTCTTTTGTAGGTACACGTGGGATGTAGTGGGTCAACAAGCATGTACAGGCATGCAGTGGTGGAGCAGGGCACTTGTGCCTTCAAAAAGGGTGTTTTTAAGAAGAGTTGTTCAGTAGTGGCTTGGAAAAAGATGTAAAATGAGATGGCCTGATGCCAGGTAATCATATCTGGTGCAAATTAGCGTTATATCACCGCTGGATTTATAAAGCAAATGAGAGCTTTGGCTAATTTATAGTGAATGAAATTATGAGTACTACCTGAATAAATTAGGACTATTACCTTTTTCTTTTTGATATATCCTTCGATCTTGAGGGTTTGAGGAGTGTTAATTCCAGTCAATGCATTACATGATATGGTGGGAGTCAACTCTTCATAATAAATCTCTTCTACATTTTCATCTTGAGATGGTTCTTGTTCTTCTTCTTCTTCTTCTTCCTCTTCACAATCTATGTAGACTATTTTTTTCTCACCACACTTATGTCCCTTACTATACTTGTTGTCACAATTAAAGCATAAACCTTTTTCTTTTCTTTCTTCCAATTGTTGAGGTGTCAAACTTGTAGGTTTAGGTTCTTTAGAAGAAGGAACATTATTCTCTTGATAGATGTTAGAAGTTGTCCTTCTAGTAGCCATAGACATATTTTTACTTTCAACATTTCTTGCCACCCTGAACACATTCTCCAATGATTTGGGTTCCCAAAGGAGAACCTCATGTTGAATATTATCCTTTAAAGTTCCTATGAATACATCAATTGGGTGCTCATCTATAATATATGTTACCTTTATATTCAATCTTTGGAAGTTCTCAATGTGCTCGACAATTGAACCCTTTTGCTTGAGATTTATCAATTGGCTAAAGAAGGTATTTATCCTTGTATCCTCATAGTGTGCTATCATTTATTCCATGAAAATTGTCCAAGTGACAAGTGATTTGTGAGACCAAATCCATCGATACCACACAAATTGATCGGGTTCTAAATATAAAGATGCAATTCGTACCTTTTGTGTGTGTGGCACATCATGTAGATCAAATAACTGCTCCATTTAGAGTATCCATGTGATTGGATCATTTCGATCAAACTTCCTCATATCGATCTTAGAAAAGTGGTTGGTCTTCAACCCAAAGTTGGAGTTTCTCCATTCTTGATTCATCTTCCTTATGTGCTCATCATGAATTTCATGGGATACATTTTCAATTTTAGGTGGCCTCTCTATTAGCAAATTTTCCAATCCTTCCATGATCTCCCTTTTTAAACCATCCATCTTAGTATCCATTATTGCTTCCAACTTAAGATGAATCCATCATCCCTTGTAGTTCATATTTTGTTACTGCCTTCTTTTGTAAATCATTTATGTCCCTGCGCATTTCTTTACCTTCATCAATAGTCCAAGTAGGACCGTATGAAGGATTATTTGGTTTAGAAGTTCCCTTTTTTGGTGGCATATTATCCAAGTATCAATTTTAAACCTTGATTTGAAGGTGGTTATGCTAGACAATCTTTCTTCTACTATACCTCCAAAATTTTGGCCCTTCTAGGTCTGAAATTGATTTATGTAGTTATATGATACGTATTTTCTTCAATGTCACATGTCTGATCAAAATTGGATGTGCCAAGTGGAAGTTATGGTAACTTCCCCACACCTTGCTAATTTTTGTCCTTTCCAGGAGAGTGTACTTGTAAAATGTGCCAAGAGAAAAATATGTGATATTTTATCTTAAACTTGCACCATAAATACTACATATTTTCCACTATCCAATGCAACTGGTCTCACTTAATTTGGATACTTACTGAAGAAGATATCATTGTTTTACCCAGACCACCTCTTTGAGACTAGTTAATAAGAATAGTTAGCTACCCTATATTACATAGGGTGTATCTAAAAATGGATGATGACCTAGAAGCTAAAATGTTTATCACAACTACCTTGATAATTTATGTGAATATCCTCCAAGTTTCAAGGTATGAAATGTCACAGAAACATTTTTATAGTGAAAATCCAGTGATGACTGAATTCAAGATGATTTTGGAACTTGATCTTACATAGGCTATATCTCTGAAAGTATAAAGCCTCGGGAGATGAAATTTTAATTCGAAGTACCTTGATCCGTATAATAAATATCCTCCAAGGAGTTCCTTCTGAAACTTTGTAGAAAAAAAAAAATATCGAAAATTACAAGGTTTCTCAGATGTAGCAGCGAAACCCCAAGACCTTGAGCTCTGATACCAGATGTTAAGAACCAAATATCAAAATAGCATAAAAAACTCAGAATATGTACTCAATGCCTTGAAAAAGAGATAATTTCAGATAATAAGCTTCTTCGAGGGGGAAACCTTCTTATACACCACATAAATTTACAAATACAAGATGATTCCAAATGAAAAGGTCTCATTGGTATATATAGGAGACTAGGAGGTACAATTACAACTAATGGATCCGAGCCGACATAAGTAAAATAACAATACTAATGTAATATGCCCCAATGAAGGGGTGATGTGCCACTATTTAGGGCTTAACATTTTAATTCATGTTCTTGAGTGAATTTTATTTATATGTTTGATTAAGCTACATGAATTAGTTGAGACATGAAGTAGCTAACTGATTATTGTAACAAAGTTATTGTATCCTTGATTCCAATTCCTATAAATGTCTTTTCAAACGAAACACTTTTGAATTCAACTTGCTTAGTTTAGAGTTAGTTGCCTACTCCTGCATATATTTTGTCGACATCTCACAAGCATACGAGCTCCTTGGTTGACAATTTAATGGTCAACAATTTAAGCAATTAAGTTGTTCGACATTTGGAGAGGTTGTTTATCTAAAAGTTAGAGTTGAATGAAGATTGTATATTTTTTTGTTATTACTATTATCATCATATGTGTTTTTTAGATGATTGGGTATTCTTATAAAATTCTTATGAATGAGAAGTTGACCTCAAAAAGAGTAATGTTATGGATTTTAGTGTTTTCAAAAGAAGAGTTATCTAACAATGTTGTTTAATACTAAGGAAAGATA